>PVKC010001797.1:0-26244 GCA_004027635.1 Crocidura indochinensis
AGTGACGCTCAGGGGTTACTCCTGGCTATGCGCTCAGAAGTTGCTCCTGGCAGGCACGGGGGACCATATGGAAACCGGGGAATCGAACCGTGGTCCGTTCTAGGCAAGGCAGCAGGCACCTTACCTCCTGCGCCACCTCCCGGCTCCTTATGCACTCTTTCTTATGTCAGGAAGAATATGACAAATTTGGGGCCAGGCGGTGGCACTGGAGGTAAAGTGCCTGACTTGCCTGTGCTAGCCTAGGATGGACCACGGTTTGATCCCCAGGTTTCCCATATGGTCCCCCAAGCCAGGAGCGACTTCTGAGCGCATAGCCAGGAGTAATCCCTGAGTGTCACTGGGTGTGGCCCAAAAACCAAAACAAAAAAAAGAATATGACAAATTTAGTCATAGTTGTTTTTGTTTTTGTTTATTTGGGGCCATACTTAGATTACTCAGCAATCAGGGCTCACTCCTGGAAGTGCTTGGTGTACCAGATGGCATGCTAGGTATTTAAATGTGGGTCAGCTAAGCAATGTGTAATGCAGGTGCCCTTTCCTCTCTACTATCATTTCATTCTCTTGGCAAGAGTTAAACTAGGTATATATATTTCCAAGAGTCACAGGTTTTATAGCCCACACAAAATGTGATGGGATACAGGATGACAGTTCTATTATTTTTATCTCTTTTTAAAATGTTTTGTCTTCGTATTTATTTTAAGTAATCATCTAATCAATGTGGATTACAAAGTTCATGATTTCAATTTTAGCCATTCAATTTTCCAAAATCAATCACTTCATCACTGTCCAATTCCTTTAACCAATGGCACTCATTTTCCTACCATTCACCAGTCTGACTCTATGACAGGCACCTTTTAAATAATGTTTAGCATTATAGTACTGTTACTGTTGAATTTCATGCATAACACTTTATCACCTTAAAGAAGTCTCACTTCATCCTATTTAAAGGTTGTTTTTGCTCTAACAATTTTTTATAAAATGTTTTGAATCACCATGAGATAAAGTTACAAATTTGTTCATTACTGAGATTAAGTTATACAATATTCAACATCCTTCTCTTCAACAGTGCACATTTCTCACCATCAATATACCCAATTTCCTTCCCCCATTCCTTTCCTATATCCCTACTTGCCTTTATAGCAGATATTTTTCTTCTTTCTCATTCATTCGTTCTTTCATTCTCTCTTCTCTCTCTCTTATCCCCTCACTTGCTCTTCCTTTTTTTTCTTTTTTAGCCTCTGTGGTTTGCAATATTGTACTGTAGAGGTACTAAGTATTTCACTTTATTTCAGTGCCCTATTTATGTTCAGAGTAATCATTTTTCAACTATTATGGTCATAATGATCCCTTCTATGCTCTATCTGCACTATTTTATAGCAAGTTTCTTACTATGGAACAGTCTTTCTGACCTTTGTCCTGACTGTTTTGGAGTATTTTTACCATACTATCCTTTTTACCCAGCAAATGTGTACATTAATTATATGTCTAACATTCTCCCTCAGACTCATTTCACTCAGAATAATACTCCCCATATCCATCCATGTATGAGCAAATTTAATGACTTCATTTTTCCAAAGAGCTGCATAGCATTCCATTGTATAGATTTATCATTGTTTATCTGTTCTCAGACACTTGGGTTGTTTCCAGTTTCTGGCTATTGTTAAAAAATAATGAAATAAATATAGAAGAGCAAAGGGTTTTGGGCCCCTAAGATATATTACCAGATGTGGTATTGCTGGGTCATATAGGAGCTCAATTTCAAGATTTTTAGGCATATCCAGATTGTTTTCTAAAAAAGGCTGGACTGGTCTACATTCCCACAAGCACTGAATAAGAGTGCCTTTTTTAAACGCACCCATGATATCATCAACTATTCACACCAGTAGTCAATTTTGAGTTATTTTTAAAAAGACATTAAAGCACTGTGAGAAAAGATGAACTCTTCCAGGTTGTTGCATCTTGGATGGAAATTAAGGATGGAAATTGAGGGGGTCAAACTGACTGAAGAGATTCAGAAGGACAAAAGACATATATAGAATGACTTTGCTCATAAGACAAGTATGAAGAAACAAAGTAAGGAATAGCAGTGCCAGCAGAAACAAAACCAATATGGCGCCAAAGAAGACTATAACTGAAATCGACAAGGACGGATATGGGAATTTAAGCACTTCGGAGACAATGTTAGAAAGGTACCAGCACTGTTAAGGCTAGTGTGGTACAGCAGCTTTATAAGTAAAGGCAGTAATATTGATGTTGATAGCATGATACTTCAATGAAAACATCTTAACACATTTACTCAGCTGACAGAATTGGTCACTTTTTCAGAACTCAAAAGCAAATTGTGTGAAATTGCTTAAGGCATAATAAATATGGTTGTAATGTTTATATATACAATTATTAATGAAAAGTATGTTATTATTTTGACCAGTAAATGGTTTGCATTTTCTGTACTTATTTTCAAGAAAGAATTTTTAAATTGTAATGTTTCTTATTTAACAAATATCAAACTTTTAATATATGTTATTGTGTAATATTCTTTTTTTGGTTTGTTTGTTTTTTGGGGCCACACCCGGTGGTGCTCAGGGGTTACTCCTGGCTGTTTGCTCAGAAATAGCTCCTGGCAGACACGTGGGACCATGTGGGACACCGGGATTTGAACCAACCACCTTTGGTCCTGGATGGGCTGCTTGCAAGGCAAACGCCACTGTGCTATCTCTCCGGGCCCTATTGTGTAATATTCTATACCTACTCACATAATCCACTTAATTGTTATAGTTGTTTAAAAATTTGGAGAGATAAAGACAATTAGATGTCTCCTGGAATTTAAAACAAAGTTAGGGGCCAGTGAGGTGGCACTAGAGGTAAGGTGTCTGCCTTGCAAGCGCTAGATAAGGAAGGACTGCGGTTCTATTCCTCGGCATCCCACATGGTTCCCCCAAGCCAGGGGCAATTTCTGAGCATTTAGCCAGGAGTAACCCCTGAGCATCAAAGGGTTGTGGCTTCCCCCCCAAAACAAACAAACAAACAAAACAAAACAAAGTTAATTAGAGCAAATGTGGCAGAGGGCCAGAGAAATAGTAACTGGTTAAGCGGTTTGCCTTTCATGAGCCTTACAAGGTTTGATCCCTGACATATGGTCCGATGAGCACCACCAGGAGTAATTTCTGATTGTAGAGTCAGATGTAAACCCTGAGTTTCCAGATGTGAGTTGCAGCTCCAACGAAAATCTAAAAAAAAAAAAAAAACAAAAAAAAGACCAAAAAAGGAGTTAGCCATTTCTAGGGAGAACGGAAAACTGACTCCAACCTGAAGGTAGTAATTAAGCTTGAATGAGGATCGGTGGTAAATCACTAATCTTGCATGTGTGAGAGGATAGTAGTGAATAACCCATATGACTCCACAACATGAATTGTGATCACAGGTGCTAACATTCTTACCTAAACACCAGGGCCATGTGATTTTTACAGTACAACTCCTAGACCTTACAACAAGAATAATAATAAAAAGAAAAAGGAAAGAAAAGGTTTGGCTAAGAAGAACAGTTACCCCAGGAAAAATGTTCTTGTTCTGCAATGGCCATATAAATATACACAAGAGGACTAGAGCTTTCAAACAACACACTTTGAGTATTTCAGTTCTGTGTCACTATAAATAATTGATTTATCTCATCAAGCTATTGTGTGATATATTTTTCATATATTATTTGATATAGTTCCACATATTCCATTTGTTGGGTCTGTGATAGAAGAAAAGAAGCTGCATCAGAAGCCTTCCTAGAGAATATGAAAGGGCCAACAAGGAAGTTTCCTTTTCTATTATGGTTTCACTTGTGTCTGCTGAAAGACATTCTTAAAGGTCTCAGGTTAATTTTTAGAGAAAAGGCAAAAGTGAATTTGGAACTTGGAGTCAAAAAATTTAAAAAGGTACTGTTTCCAATTGTGCATACCTTGTAGGAGTATTATAAATACATTCCCTTTATTATGCAAAATTGGGTATGGCATGAATAAAAACGTATTTTCCACTGCAATTGCTAGTTGGTTATGGTACAGCAAATGTGGGGTTATTCCTGAAATCATGGATCCTTGAGCATTAAATGGAAGATTTGCATACAAAGCTTTCATGTATATGAACTATGGTTTATTATGCAGTTTAAGCAGATAGGCTAAGATCCTTAACAATGTTCAGATCTCCCTCCTTTTGCTCATGCATGCACTTATGACGCCCCTAATGACTGATTCAGATTGCACTGCCCTGTTTCTGTCCAGATGCCTTCTGCCACTTCCAGTGCATGATAGACTTGTCTTGTCCTTATGTCATTTTTCTGTCCTGAGAGCATGTTTTTTTTCTTCTTCTTCTTCTTTTTTTTTTTGGTTTTTCGGGCCACACCCATTTGAATGCTCAGGGGTTACTCCTGACTAAGCTCTCAGAAATTGCCCCTGACTTGGGTGGACCATATGGGACTCAGGGGGATCAAGCCACAGTCCTTCCTTGGCTAGTGCTTGCAAGGAAGACACCTTACATCTAGCGCCACCTCACCAGCCCACTGAGAGCATGTTTCTGGTCTAAAATGTGCAGCTGAAACCCTGTAATGTGAGGCCCCTGGCTGAGGCATATTGCTCTGTAGTCTGTCTCTGGGCCTCACTACAGTAATACTTCAGCAATTCTCTAGACTGCCAGTGTGAAGCTGAGGTTCCAATGTGAAGGTACAATTCAGCATACACTTAGATCTTTGATCTAAGAAAAAAAATTCAGTGTCTTTCATATGGCTTCCAGAATTAGATACAAGGCTGAGCAGATCCATATTTAATCTGTAAGAAAAGAAAAGATACTTATAATCATACACACCTGAGATTGTTTTTGATATATAGTACAAGAAAAAAAGATGACGAATGCAATTTTAATGCTTGACAATCAACTTTCTGATTTTAATTTGTCTAATTGTGATTAGACTGCATAAATGTGTGGCAAACCATTGTTATGTGATTTTACATATTCACTTGCATTAAGGAGGTAAGAAGAGAAACAAGGTCTGTTTTGGGAATGAAGGGCATTCATTAAAGCAGTGTCAAACTGAGAGTCTCTTTAAGTCTTTTTTTCCTAGATCACTACTCAGCCTTCCTCTAGCATATTCCTTGGTGAAAAATTCAAGATGAAAAGTATTCTGTCAGTGATTTCTTTCATTTGCAATAATTCTTAGCATTGCTGATTTTCTTCTCTCAGCTGGTACTGATCATTTGTCAAGAATAGTGTTCCTCCTATTTGGGTAGGGAGAGGGATAACACACAGTAATTCTCAGGACATATTTCTGGATCTGTGATCAAGAACACCTCAGATGGTGCTTGGAAAACCATATGCAGTACTGAGGATCAAACCAGCACCCATCCACTGAGTGCAAGAAAATCACCTTACTTCCTATTCTATAGCTATTAATCTCATCAAAAATTATTAATATAATTTTTACCATTAAGCAAGTGCTTGGCATTATCATTTGGATCATGACCTGTGAATCTCATCAGGTTATTTGTTATTGAGGTGAGGAGGTGATCCTTAATAGTGTTTGGGGCCAAGGGGTCAGTCTTAGCAGAGCTCAGTAAGTAATGAATACGCAGGATTAAATTGAGGGCCCAATGCATTCAAAGATTTCACACCTTTAAACTATCTCCTTGATTCTTCTCTTGCTATATTAAATAAGAGTTGGTAGATTTCTTCACAATTCTCTGTAAAAGGATTGGATTTTGATACATATTTGATCAGATGCATAAACTCTTCAGCTGTCACTATAGTCTGAGAACTTTGTGTTCACAGGTATTGTCATTTTCTAAATTATTGTCATCTAAATCACAGCCATTAAAACTACAACTGGGATGACTACATTACAATTTAATTTTTATTATTATATTGAAAATCTCAGAACATTCCTAAACCTGCAATTCTAGTGCATGGTGAGGCAAAACGTTTCAGTATTTATTGTACTGAAAAACCATGCAAGTATTCAAAAGAATGTTTGCTTTATATTGACTACCTCATCCTTAGATCCCAAAGTTGTTTTAAAAAGTGTATATATTTAGGGGCCAGAGTGATAGCATAGAGGAAGTGCCTTGCATGCTGCCAATCCGGAATGGACCTAGGTTCGATCCTCAGCATCCCATATGGTCCCCTGAGCCAACAGTAACCCTTGGGTGCCACTAGATGTGGCCCAAAAACTTAAAAAAATGTATTTTAGAGGCTGGAGCAATAATATGGTGACAGGGATAGTACTGTGGGTTAGTACAATGATAGTACAGCATGGCAAGTGACCAGCCAGGGTTCAATTCCCAGCATCCCATATGGACCTTTGAGCCTGCCAGAAGTGATTCTTCAGTGCAGAGCAAGGAATAACCGTTGAACACCACCAGGTGCCCCTCCTCCCTGCAAAAAAAAAAAAAAAGAATTATATGTTTATCTTGACTTGGAGCAATAGTACAGCAGATAGGGCATTAGTCTTGCACACAGCTGATCTGAGTTCATTCCTTAGCACCCATATGGTCCTCCTAGCCCTTCAGAAGTAATTAGGAGTAAGTCCTGAGTCCCCCAAAAATGAAACAAACAAGAACACAACAAATAAAACAAGAAACAAAAAGTATATAGACGTCTACCTTCCTTAAAGTTAAGAATAAATTACCGGCAAAAAGAGAGAACCCTTTCTTTTTTGTCATATAAATTGTTTCCACTTGTATTAGAACTAGTAATCAAAATATCTAGATGTATTTAAAGCAAACTATTAAGAATATTACTACAATCTGGGAAATTATGAGAGGGTGGTTATAATGCATAGTTATGGTTCTTCTCTGCACTGTTATTTTATTTTGCTTGGAACACATGATAAAATATGATGAAAATACCATTATAGTTCCTTAACAAAACTTTAGCCAATATTTATAATGAAAAGATTAAAAAAAATAGGGGCCCGGGAGATAGCATGGAGATAAGGCGTTTGCCTTTCATGCAAAAGGTCATCGGTTCGAATTCCGGTGCCCCATATGGTCCCCCGTGCCTGCCAGGAGCAATTTCTGAGCATGGAGCCAGGAGGAACCCCTGAGCACTGCCGGGTGTGACCCAAAAACCAAAAATAAATAAATAAATAAATAAATAAATAAAAAAAAATGTTGAATGTATTTTTATTCATTTTATTACTTTCTTTTCTTTTTGGGGGTGGGGTGTGGGGAGGTTGGGTTACACCCTAGGGTGCTCAGTGGTTCCTCCTGGTTTTGTGCTCAGAAATAGCTCCTGGCTGGGTCTGGGGACCATATGGGATGCCGGGATTCGACCATCCTGGGTCAGGTTGATGCAAGGCAAATGCCCTACCGCTGTGATATCTCTCCAGCCCCCATTTTATTCACTTCTAAATGATTAAATTATGCATAATATCTTAATATATTGATTTTGGAGTTCTGATCATTTTTATCTTTCATCCTATCTCTCTCTTTTTAAGATTTCCAAGATCTTTAGGGCATGAGTAAGGCTAAATTACAAACACATCACATTTCTCCTCTGGCATGACTGTTCTCATTGTTTTATCCCTAAGGATCATCCAATTCTGCACAAAACAAGGAGGACAAAAGGAGATAAATTAATATTTTTTGGCTCCTGGGTATAGTTTCATAAATGACAGTTTTCTCATGCCCTGCAGAGACAATTTATTTTCCCTGGGAAATTTACTTATTTTAGTTATAGAAAGCCATGTGTTACCTTGTCTCACCATGAAAGGTAATAATTATAAAACTTGCTTTTCTCTTTGATGTATCCGCTTTGTTTTTTAGATAGTGCTCCTGGGTTATTATTATAACTGTTATATATCAAACATGTTTATCTGATACTCTATGTTCCAAGCAAAGCTTGAACTTTTCACATTTTACTTTTTGAATTACTCACGCCCACCTGTTATTCAGATTTGGACTGCAATATCTTTTTGAAATATTGTACCTCACTTAGTGCTAATTTTTAGTTTGAATTTTGAAATATTAAGAGAGCAATAAATACTTCATTTCAGGTTAATAATGTCCTTTCAGGACATTGAAGATTTATTTTCATATGAAGGTAGTTATTTTTTTACTAAAGCTAGAAAAGAGTAATTTACTATAATTTAGAAGAATATATTAAATGATTTATAATTTAGTGTCATTTACTAAGGTATTAATTTTTATGCAAATGAAGATATTATCCAAATGTTCTAGGAATACCTTGATTTAATGAACTTACTTTTAATGAAGTTGATTTATTAAGGAAATACTAAATATGTTTTTGTCTTATAGCATTTGTTATATAATTGAATGTGTATAGGAAGTACATATTAACATTATATTAGTATATATGTTATTATCTTAAGATATATTAAATTTTGTGCAGGAAATGTAACCTATATATTGTTCATTGCTGTCAAATAGATGATATAAACCATTATTACAATAAAATTATTTGGGTTTACAGCGACATAAATTTCTGAACTTTTACAGCATGGTTAAAAAAAGGATGGGTTTAAACTACCAAGTAATATAGTCACTGTGGATTTTCTCCACCTGGTTGAGATCAAGTTCTGTTCTGTTCATGCCTGGGACTAACTGGGTGCCCCCATTATGCAAATTAGCCATTGTGTACTCCACTTAAATGTTAAAGAAAATGGTTCTGTGTTCTCTGATTGGGTGAGATTTCATGAAGCATTGTCTGAAATCTAGAAATCCTTCCCAGATGAATTTCTAGGAACACTGAATCAAATGGGAATTGGGGTTCCAGTGAGATGATTATTGCATGTATTGCCCAAACTAAGACACTATAGAGAATAAATAGTAGAAGAGTGCAAAATCATTAAAATGTTAATATTGTATTGAAATTTGAAAGGTAATATATATCACAAAATAAAACTTTATTTATATCATATAATAAACAAGACAGCTGAAAAGACATACATAATCATTCTGAGTCCCTCACCCCCCAAAAAAAGAATTTTGAGCTTTTTCTGGACCAGCTTCTACATTTTCAGGTTCTCCTTTGGTCCTTGTTAAATAATGACTTACAAAACGTTCAAGGAGTCAGTTTCTCGGGAATCTAAGAGTCACACTTTTTTTTTTTTACAGGAACCACATGAATTTATTTTGCACTTACTGCATGCTAAGTACAAACTGACATTTTTTTAAATCTCTATGTATGAGAGTTTAACTGGTGGGAATAAAATTGTATTACCCTTCTATTAACTATCTAGTAGTAGTAGTAGTAGTAGTAGTAGTAGTAGTAGTAGTAGGTCACATCCAGTGGCGGTCAGGGGTTACTCCTGGTTCTTTTTTCAGAAATATCTGCTGACAAGATCAGGAGACCATATGGGATACTAGAAATAAAACCTGGTCTCTCCCAGATAGTCCATGTGCAAGGCTAATGCCCTACTGCTGTGCTATTGTTCAGTGCCCTGTTATTATCATCATTATTATTAATTACTATTCCTGTTTTACATATTTGTCTTATTGGACTGAAAACTCTTAGGGTATATATAGCTTCTTTTGTGCATCTTTTTTATTAACCCTGAGTAAATATAGTATTTGATCATAGACAATAGAAATTGAATTTTCTTTTTTTTTTAGAAATTGAATTTTCTGACTCTGCCAATAAACGATTTAGAATGTTTTTTTTTATCTTCCCACCTGCTAAAAATATGAAACAGTGACTAGAGATTCCTTAGTTCTGTTAAATTGGAAATCACAAATTTAAAAAAAAATTTTAAAAAACCATTACTTAGTCCAAATTAATAAGTTCAGTATCTAATCTATAAGTTGAATTTCTAAGTTGATTTTCTTCCTTCCTGGGTAATTATTTGTGAGAAAAAAAGTGCAAACTTTCAAGTCAATAATACCTCAATAAATATTAATCTGTTGAACCTAAGTGTGCTCATTTCTTCTGTATGAACCTTCATATTCAAAACTCAGGATTTACCATGTTGCTATACTTAGGATGCACCATGTTGAACATAAAGCAGGAAAAATGAGCATGGCTAGTTTCATGGTACCAATGTACTCACCTGAGTTTTCCTGGCAGGCTCAATAAGCATGATTACATCCAGAAGTTTGAATAACAAAGGTACCACACATCCTTCCATTTTAATGAGATCATCACTCAATGCAAAAATTCTTATTTGTAGTAAGTTTATCTGTTTTTCCTCTAAATTTGTATAAAAATGCAAGCAAATATTTGTGTTGAATAACATTTAGTAATTCCCATAATCTAATATAAAGGTATTATTATTCCTCTTTTCCGTTGTGAGCAAATGGAATTTTGAAAGATGAAAAGATTTGCTTCTGATGAGTTAATGATGGAAATGGCTTTGTTTTTTTAACAAGACTGAAAACTTGTTTAAAATCCTGCATTCTTTAACAAAAGAAACTAATTTAGCACTCTTTCTACAACACCACCTGCCAACATAGGCATATTGTACAAAGATATTTATAATTCTTCCAGTGAAGAAACTACGTTGAAAATGTGTTAGTAATATTTCCCATAATACTTGCTTTAAAATACAAAAATAAATTTGATAAGAACTTTGTAGGAGATAATTCCATTGTATTTACTTTCTGTATCACTGCCTATTATTTCTGAGTATGACCTAGATCTTGAGTTTAGTAACTATTTATTAACACATGTTCAAAACTGAGTTCAAATATATTTAAATTTTTCTAGGCTTCTTTGATTTGTTTCTGGGTCATGGCTGATGTTTGCAGACACTTTGAATCTGGGACCATTGAAAGGTTTTATTAATGAATCCTTCTCAAGCTGTTCATGAGTGAAAATAGAACAAATGCATATGGATATTACTCTTTGTGAAAAAAATATGTCATTGTGTCATTTTCCCAGAAGACCTGGAAAGTGTTGCACCACCCACACCTACTTATTAGGGAACCCATTTTAACTTTGCATGTATTTTTCTCCACATAGACATATGGCTGAAAACTGGCTAATGGGAAGGCAAATAAAGGGAGCATTGGAACCAGAACAAAATATCATCAGGAGATAAATATTATTAAAATGGAAACAAATAACAATGTATTTAAATTGTTTTTCTCAATGTATCTTTTGAATTTGTGTATAGAGGAATCTTGATTAAAATTCTCAGGAGACATGTTATTTATTTACTTTTTTCTAAATTTTATTTGCTTCTTACGTCTTTCATAATTAGGAAAATCCCTTAAAAATAAGGATGTTTCCGTTCAGAGATAACATTTTACTGAAATATTTTTCTTATAAAAATAATACATTTTCTGGGCCAGAGAGATACACAGCAGTAGGGCATTTGCTTTGCATGCAGAAGAACGCTGGTTTGAATCCTGGCGACCCATATGGTCCCCCTAGCGATTTCTGAGCGTAGAGCCAGGAGTAACCCCTGAGCACTGCGAATTGTGACCCCAAAACAAAACAAAACAAAACAAAACAAACACAAAAAAATAATACTATATTTTCTATGAACGCAAAACAACTTTGGAAAAGGTGTGATGATGAATTATTGTATTAAACTCTGTCATAGTCACCATATCTATTGAGTGTTAAATAAATATTCTATCATTAAATATTGTATTGTTTAAAATTAAAAGTATCTAAACTAAGTAATAAAACAAAACATTTTTATGTAACACAAGAGGAACACAATAAGGCATTGGAATGAGAGCTGGCAGAATATTGTTCTTTGGGATCTAAGTCTAGGTAAAGCAACAGAAATTAAACTTTTAATAAATTGTGAAAAGTCCCTATGGATATAAGTATTCTAGTTTTATATACAGTATTTTTCGTACCATAAGGCACACATTTCTCCCCCAAAAGATGGTGGGAAATATTGTGTGTCTTATGGAGCGAATGCCTCCTGGAACTGAAGCCTGAGTACAGGGGAGGAGAGCATATACTAAAAACTTGACATTCGCATTGTTACTCCTCCTTTATTGCCCAGACATACCACATAGTGCAAACTATCAGGTAAATGCACGTTCACTATCACATATACAGCTTTCGTTTAAGATTATTTGATCGCTGCTGCGACTTTTTTTCCTTATTAATTAAAAATTATTTAAATGTTTTGTCTTATTTCCTGATGTTAAACAAAAGAGTTAGGTAAATGTGTCTATCCAGCTGTGGACAGGTATATTGTAAATATACTTTGGCCTTGCTGGCACCAGTTCCCAGTCAGCATCTTCTGACAGTCTCTTTTGCACCATTTGCTTTAGAATATTTTTTTCTTGTTTTCCTCATCTAAAAACTATGTGCGTGTTATGGTCAGGTGCATCTTATAGAGCGAAAACATACAGTGCTATTCACACACACACACACACACACACACACACACACACACACACACAAAACAAAACCACAAGCCGGAGGTACCACAAACCTCAGGTATTTTTTGTGCCCAGGTCTGTTAATAAAATCCTGATATCTAAGTGTCAACAGAGCCATCCTCCCTCTGTAAATGCCCCCAAAAACTCAATACATAGCTTCTTTTTTAGCTTCTTATGGTTTTCTGGCAATTTGGGCATTGGTTGATTTGAAGAGGCACCCAAATCTTTGTCTTCGTCATCACAGTGTTCTTGTGTGTCTTTATAGAATTCTTTTTATACAGAGATAAATCTTGAAGACCCAACCTATTCAAATTTGAGCTCTTCATAAACTATAACTTAAATAATTTGGGGTCATATTTAATCACTTAATTTCCAAACAAAAATATGCTTTGATACATTAAGAATTAGGGTTTTAATAAATAAAAATGTAAGAGGAAAAGAAATCAACGTGTGATAGTCAAAAGGACAATTTCGGCTGGATTTTTTTACAGGATTTCCTCACTGTGGAATGGATCCTGTCTCCAACTGTTAGTTGTAATTTGTATGCCATAATTGATGAAATGCAGTCAGAACTTGGCCAAAACACCTGATTGCTTTGAGATTGTATCCAGGATAGTCCCATTTTAGAAAACATGTCCACTAATGTACTACCTGTTGTGGAGACTCAACTGGCAGCTGGGAAGTAATGAACTTAGAGAGACAGCAAATAAATTAAAATGCTTTATGCTAATTAAGTTACCAGCTAAGGATCTTTAGCACATTGAAACAGCCAAATATTAAGGAAAAGGGCTAAATAACAGGTGAGACAGACCAAGAATTTTGTTTCACAAGAAACCTACTTGGCTTTTAAAAATGTGTGTTCAATACCCTTAGAGAGAGGGGAAGAGAGGGAGTGAGAGAGAGAGAGAGAGAGAGAGAGAGACAGCGAGATAATAAGACTGAATATTTTAAAAATAGCTACAAGTCAAAGGCAGTTAAATACAAATTTATAATGGGACTCAGAAATAAAACATAGATATTCTGGTGAGTGCAGTTAGAAAATTAACTACACTGCGAACTATCATAACCATGTGAACTGGAAAGCCTATCTAGAGTACAGGTGGGGGTGGGATGGGGTGGAGGGAGATTTGGGACACTGGTGGTGGGACTTTTGGGACATTGCACTGGTGAAGGGGGTTATTCTTTACATGACTGAAACCTAATCACAATCATGTTCATAATAAATGTGTTTAAATAAAGATATTAATAAAAACAAGAATTGAAAGGTGGGGCCGGAGAGGTAGCATGGAGGTAAGGTGTTTGCCTTGTGTGCAGAAGGACAGTGGTTTGAATCCCGGTATCCCATAGGTCTACCGAGCCTGCCAGGAGTGATTTCTGAGTGTAGAGCCAGGAGTTACCTCTGATCACTGCCAGGTTATACCCCCTCCCCCCAAAAAAAAAGAATTGGAAGATAGGGTTGGTACAGCAAGTAGTTCTTGCATGCAGTTGAATGGAGTTTGAGTCTCACCATCCTATATGGTTCCCCAAGTACCACCATGATAATTCCTGAGTATAAAGCTAGGAGTTACCCCTGAGTATCACTGTGTCTTCTCCTTTCCCAAAGAAGTAGAACTGAAAGATGGGGCTAAAGAATCATTAAATTTAACACATCAAGAAACATTGTAAAGGAACAACATAAGGCCAAAAGTATTAGAACTGGAAACTTGGTCTACAAGAAATGAAATTACCTTGGGAGCGACAAGAGGGTTTTGGACATTGGTAAAGGTAATTGGGAACTCTGCTGGTGGGTGTGGTGTTGGGACTAAGTATGCATGAAACTATTATTGACAGTATTATGACTCATTGTACTCAAATAAAGATAATAAAATCTAAGTGTTAAATAGAAGTTAAAGAGTTGGAACATAGGTTAAGACACAGTCCTTAAATGTGGCTGACCCTGATTTTATCCTTCATGTTAACCACATGGTCTCCAAAACATCATAGGGTACAGGCCTGAACATAAATGAGTACTCCTGTATACCTCCAAGAACCACCTTGGTGACTTTGGTAATCTCAGCATCACAGAACCCAAGTGATACTATGCCTTCAATTCCCCCAAAGATATATATATATATATATATATATATATATAAACATATATATAAACATATATATATAAACATATATATATATATGTTTATATTGAGAAATATAAGATAGAAAATAAGAACCAACTATTACAGAGATATGTAAATTTATTAAAATTCATCTCTGTGATAATACAGTAGGGAGAAGTGCTAGGGAAAGAAGCAACAGATTAGAGATAACACAAGGAAATGTGAAAGGATCTTTAGCACATTTGATTGTGAAGGTCTAGTTACTTAATCCATCAAAATCAATGCTGTTAATACTTTTGGAATTATCATACCTTCATTAAAATTAATATAAATACTTTATTTAAAAATAAAAATACTTTAAGAATATAAAAGGGCAGGTGACCTAATATAAAAATTATTTATCTTACCAGGTTATATATTTATTTATCTTATGTAACAAAAATAGAGCAGATCTACCAAAAGATGAATAGAATGAATATTTATTTCTCATGCATTGAAAATGTGTGAATTCAACCTACTTAGCATTCTAAAATAAATATTGTGGTGTTTCTAGCCATTTGTATATATATTAAAAACAATTAAAATTTTGATTCAGCTTTACTATATGGTCCAAACTGAGGTCTAAAAAAGGAACAGTGATTTATTTATTTTATTATTGTAAGCAAGACACATTTTAAACTTTCTTTTTATGTCCTATTTTGCATATTTTTGTCCTTCTGAATTTTTATTTTACTGTTTTAGATGGTCCATAATGTGGCCAATATGATGGTACGGTGGGTAGGATATTTGTCTTGCACAAGACCAACCCATGTCAGATCTCTGACATTCCATCTAGGCCCCAAACTTGCCAGAATGATCCCTGACTACAGAGCCTGAAGAAAGCCTTGAGTACCACCAGGTATGGTGCAAAACAAAAAAATAAATAAATAAATGGCCTGTAGAGTATATTTAAACAATGTCTTAAGGCAGCCAAATATACAAAAACATATTTTGTATTTACATTTGGATAATAACAAAATACACCAGAAATTGAAAAGCGCATCTGATTAACAATTATTTCATTTTCTCTGATTTCAATTAGTCGACCATGGTTCAACAGTGAGATGTATAGTAAGACACATTGAGAAAGAGAGAGAAAGAGATAAAGTACACTCATATAAACTTTGTTATGGAACATTGTTATAGTTATAGTTTGTTACTGTTGGTAAATTCTTACTGTGCATAACATAAATATTTATAGGTATGTTTTAATGGTGTCATAATGTATATGAAGAATATAAAGATATATAGACACATTTATATATTATGCATACATATTGATATATGTGTACAGAAATATTTCTCTATATTTGGTACTATTTGTGATTTCAAAAGTACCCTGGGAGTCTTGGAAGATACCTTTTGCTGATAAAGTAGCACTGCAGTACATTTGCTCACATAAAAAATAAAATGAATTTGTAAACAGAAAAACATCATTAAAAGAAAAATTTAAGTGATAGTTGTAAAGCCAAAGATACTATATATCCATTTTTAAAATAGTACATCATATTTTAGCTAAAAACTTAAAATAGAATGATTTATAACATGGATATAAATTAATTTTCTCATTTTATCTAATGTTAAGTGCTCATGTATTCAGATCCCACATCAGAAATGTCTTAATTTTCAATATCATAGTGCAATATCACTTTTCTTAGGTATTGATTATTTTGTAGAACTTCTTATATGCTTTGAGTTTAAAAGTAATCATCTAAATATATGCATTATATATAGTTAGAGTTACTTTAGATTATATATGTCTTCATGGAAATTTTTTCTACTTCTGTACAATATTAAGTCATCTGAAAAAGCCAGAGAGAAGGCGATTGTTTAGCTGCAGACAAGAAGCTATTTTCCCTGGGAGATCAATCATTATTTTCTGTATTTCTTATTGAGTAACCTCATTTTCAACATGTGTCATATCCCGTTGAGGGAATGTTCAGGGGGTTGTCACATAAATAACTGGACACAGCTTGAATTTTGATGCTGTAGACCTTTGACTAAAAAGGTGAACCTAGCATTTTCTTCTTTAATGATTTTGCTTTTATAATAATGGGTGTGACAGTGAAGAGTAGATAAACCTATTTGTTAGATAAAAAATTTTGTGTCAAGTGGGGTTTGGAAGACCTCAGGAGAATTTGTGAATTCCCTTTGTTGTTTCCTATTCTTCTGTTGTTATTGTTTCTCTGTTCTCCTCAGGATAATGCTTGCTCTTTTGTTAGCACTCTAGAACTCCAGTGTTTCAATCAAAAGCTTAATAAGGGAGCAGTGATGCATCATTCCGAGTATTAGTAATACACCAAGTAAAGAGTAAAGTCTCTCAGAGAATTTTAATTTTTATCAGTTTATCCTTGATTGAGGAATTTCAAATAGTCGAATAAAAGATAGCATTTGTAGTGATCTTTTGAAGCCATTTAATAAAAAATGATAAAATAAAAATAATAGAAAATAAATGCATTGACTTGTAACTTCATCATGCATAAGGGTTTAATATCAAGACACAGCTTTCATAAAACTCTACTTTTGTTGTTGTTGTTGTTGTTTTGTTTTTGTTTTTGGGTCACACCCGGCAGTGCTCAGTTTAGATTACCTGACTAAACCTCACTTGAAAAACTATCGTCAAATCTAATTCTCAGATAAAATCCCAAAGTTTGAGAATAGAAGCTCTGGCAGTGGACTCCAAAATCTATTTAAAGAAATCCTCCAGTGGGGACAGAATCATTGTATAGTGCATAGGGCATCTGCCTTGCAATGGTCAATCTGGATTCTATCCTCGACATCCCATATGTTCTCCTGATCCTGCCGTGAGTAATTCCTACTTGCAGAGCCAGGAGTAAAACCTGAGCACTGCTGGGTGTGGTTCAGAACAGTAAATAAATAAATAAACAAATAAATAAATAAATAATGGAAGGAAAAGAAATCCTTCAGTAAGTCAGATGCTATGAATATTGAGGGCATAAACCCCCTTAGATATTGCCTTTCCAATGGGTCATCTTATAAGATCTTTTTTGTCTTTGCTAGAGAACAGAAGGCTTTGTCATGTTCACTTCCATTATTCCACTATCTTCAAATGTGCCTGATACCTGGGAGGTATTCAATTAATACTGCACTGCCTTGGATGAATCTATAATGTTTTTGCCTGTTGCTTTATTTAGCATCATGGGTTGGATCAACAATGTTCAAACCTGCTTTAACTAAATGTGTTTTCTTTTTCTTTGGGGTACTCAGTGATTACTGTTGCTCTGTGCTCAGAGCTCACCCCTGATGGGATTGAGAGGTCTAGAAGGGAGCCAGTGACTGAACCTGTGTTGACTATGTACCATGCAAGGAAGGTGTCTTACCAGCTATATCATCTCTCTGGCTTAGATGTGTTTTATTTTGGATAAGAATAGCCAGAATACCTGGATAATCAACATCAAGAAATCTAGTACCAGCAACTGTGTGCAGTGGTGAACTCATCATTTGTAAACTGGAACACTTAGAAAAATTGGTGGGGAGAGCACTTTTTGGCTACACTATGTTCAGGACTTACCCCCAGTGTTAGGGATCAATATGTGAGGCAAAACCATTACCTCTTATTATATCTTGATAGCTGAAAAGAAGCATTATTACATCTTAAGGGTTGAATAATGTGTGTAATGCATTGTATGTGTAATTTAATGATGTTTATTTTGCATAGGGAGTAGAAGAATTAGGGTATATCCATCTTCTAACTAGGTCTTTAAAGAGTTAAAAATAATGGTAGTCAATTGAAAAAGTCATGAACAAATAAAACAAATTAACATCAAAACTTAAAATATTATTTTGGTGACTGAACTGTTAGTAAAATAGTAAAGTTCTGACTTGCATATGGTTGGCCTAGGTTTGATCCCAGCACCCATGTGTTATTCTGAGCCTTCCAATAGTAATCCTTGAGCAACTCCAGGTGTGATCCAATCCAGTTTAAGAATGAAGGTGGGTAGGGAGAGGGGAATAAAAAAAGAAGAACGTAGACCTGAGAGATCAATCAATTGATTGTAGTGCATGTTTTGATAACAAAAAGAAGTGTGATACCCTGTAACATGTATCTTCCAAGCAGTGCTTGGATTTACACCCTAGCACAGAGGTAGGCAATTCCCCTAATCAACACCAGCAATGAAACTTTAAAAAAAGAAAAACAATAAAAAAGAACATAAATAAGTGAATATTACAGATATGTCCACAGTGCTCAATGGCTCAAGTATTTCAGTCAATTAATGTATATGCATTTTTCTTACATTTGGAATATTAGCATGCTGAGAAAAATATTCTGAAAATGAACACTATAATTTAAACCTAAAACCAATTCAAAGCTTCATTATCACATTTACAATAATAGTACCAGGTAATTTACATTCCAGGAACACTTGAAACCAATAAATTTAGAAATATTGTAAATTAGGTCTGGAAAATAGCACAGCAGTATGAAATTTGTCTTGCATGCAGGCGACCCAGGACCATATGCAGGCATCCCATATGGTCCTCAAGCCTGCCAGGAACGATTTCTGAGTGCAGAGCCAGGAATAAGCTCTGAGCATAGCCGGGGTGGGCCAAAAATTTTAAAAAAAATGGAAAGAAAAGAAAAGAAATATTCTAACTATTAAGCAGACTAGTTTTATTAACATTATTTCCTCTTGGTGTATTAAGTAAGGACCAATATCTAAAATCATCAGTATAATCAAGTTTATGAATTTTTCATTAAATCTTTACCAACATGAAATTGTTTTGTGATGAGTAACTTAAGGTCTATTAGACAATTTAGATATTTGTAGTTTTTGAATTTTATTTTGAGTGATTGGAATGTATCTTTTGTATACAACAATAGGTTAATGTATATATCTTTTAAAAATTCTTTATCCATACCAAGTTAATCTTGGTATATTCTGAAATTAGTTAGGATCATCAAGCCTTCTATTTTGTTTCTTTACATAGTAAATATGCTTTCTTTCTTCCTTCTTTCCTTTTTTGTCATTATTGAAACCACATACATTGTAATACATTCACACTTATGTGTTCAATTCTAGGAGTACAGGCTTGATACTGTCTAAGTTGAAAGTGAACAATTTCATGTTTAAATTCAAACTCATTTGGTTGTAATAATCAAGAGAGTATATACTTTTAATTCCTGCTGGATTAAAATTTGGGATGTGGCAAAATCTAGGGATTGAATTTGTGACTTTATACCTGTAGAGTAGTAATCTGTCAGTGAACTTCAGTAAAATTCATGAAAATATACTTCAGTGAACAAAACATTTTAACCTAATAGAAACTTTTAAAGTTATAATATAGGAAGCCAGAAAAAATATTGCAGCATTAATGACAATACGGTATTTCTTGACTCTCAGAAGTCGAGAAAGGAAGTATACCTTCACTTATTCATAATAATGTCTGCTTCCCTCACTGTATGCTGGCACTCTGTTCCCTGAATTTGGAGTTTAAAAAATGCCACTATGTTACATTTTGGAAAGCATGTACATATAAACAAAAATATAAAACCTGTACTTTTAAACATATAAACAGATTTCTCATATATAGAGACAATTCAAGGTAATATGAAAATGGGATAGCTAGAAGCACTTTGAAGGCCAGAATAGGTAGGGTTCATGCTTTCCTTGCATGAAGTTTAAACACACACACACACACACACACACACACACACACATCTATTTTACTCCAAGGCTCTAGATGCCAAAGAATCTTTCAGGCCCTAATGTAGTGACTTTTATGTGCAAAGGTTCATTGTTTGGGCAAGGAAGGTAAGGAAGGTGACAAGTATATTTCTTGAGAGGGCCCTTGAGAGATCATGATGAACATGTTTCTGGTAAAGAAAGATCAACACCATTTCCCAGGACTGTGACACCCTGAGAAAGAGGATTAGCCCAGAACTGTTCACCAATCAAAGGACCTCAAAAACTATCCTGAGGCAGAACATTGCACATCAGATATGCTTTATCAAAGAAAGTACAAACCAGCATGTATTTCTTTCATGTGACGTGAAATATCTAACATAAATTTGAAAATCCTTTACTTTTCAGCTTTTATGAATGTTACTTATATGTAGACAAGTTTATCTTTACAAGATACTTCCCAGGAGAGGTTTATTTAATCTTTAAGTCTTGTTTTTATAAGACACCATGATTTACAAAGCTATTGGAATTTGGTTTTTGATATACAATATTCCAGCTCTAATGCTATCACCGGTGTTAACTTCCCTCCACCAGTATTCCCAGTCCCTTCTACCCTACTCTATTCCTACTCTACCATCTTGTACCCTGCATCTTGACAGGTATCTTTTCAAATTTTATTGTTAACATTTGGGTCCCATGATTTCAGTCCTGTTGACTCCATAAAATACTGATGTACCTAAATCCCCTTGAATCTTGGGCCCTATTTCTTCTCATATATCACTTCTTCCTCTCTCCATCACCACTTAATTTATTTTCTTATTCTCCCTATAATCTTGGGCCAGAGGTAATCTAAGCATCATTTACTCATCAAATTATTCTAAATTCCACATTTAAGTGATGCCATCCTGTGTTTATCCTTCTTTTAGTTTACTTTATTTAACATGATAGCTTCCAGTTCCATCAATGTTGCAATTATGTGCATGAATATGTTATTCCTATAGCTATGCAGTATTCCATTGTATATATGTTCAACATTTCATGATCTACTCATCTCTTGTTGAGCATATCATTTGACTCCAAATTTTTGTTATTATTCTCAATGTTGCATTGACAAGTCCTGTGTATATATTCTTTTGAATGACCATGACAGTTATTTTCAAATAATAGTAGGCCTGTTTTCTCTTATTTATTTCATTTTATAAATGTCTGTTACATTTATAATATTTCCTCTTATTTAACCTTGGAGTTATATTTATTCAATAGTTCAATAAAATATGACACATTATAAAATCCACAGTAAAATTGAAATGATATTTTATATTGTAGTTTTATGATAAACTATTTCTGTTATATGATAGTGTTCAGTGTAAAAAAGCAAAGTAAAATTATGCAGCATATCTGAAACATTTGAACCACAACTTAAGTCATAGTACTGAATTAGACTTAACTAATTCAGTTTAGTTTTAGATTGATAGATTGAGATATAGATGATGGGTATGAGATAATTTTTTATTTTTTATTTTAGTGTAAAAATCATTATGTGAAGGGATAACTTGAATAAAGACTCAAATAACTGGGAGTTTATTTAGGGTTCACCCTGCTTGATAGGTAGAGGTATGTTTCTATGTATGTACATATGTATAAATAAAATAAAAATATAACAGAAATTAAAGTTGTTGTGGAGATAGATAAGAATTAATAACTATGAAAATGCATGCATATGTAAGATATGAGAGGTTACACAAGTATTTCCAATGTTAACATAGACTTTCTCTCTATAGAAACTTTATGAGATATTTAGTGTTTTTCATTAGAAATTATTTTCTTTAGTGTTAATCATGTCAACAATGGTGATGTGTTACTTTTATATCCCAAAACTATTTTAAACATTTATACATGACAGAATATAATAAGCATAGAATCTCCTGAAATTAAGATTCTATATGTTCTAGTTTTCTAAGTTTGGACTCTGATTTTCTTTTTGAGGAGTAGATTCTACTTACTAGTGTTTCCAATGATATAAGTGATGACTGTTGCATAATGGAATACGAATTTTTGTCTGTTTAGGGGCAGCACCAAGCAATGGTCAGCACTTACTCTGAGCTCTGTATTGATACTCCTAGCAAGGTTGAGCAGAATATGTGGAGATCTGAAGATCAAAACTGGTTGTTTACTATGCTATCACTCCAGCCCCATGGAATGTGAAATTTTTATTTACATTTATGGCTGATAAACATTATGTTTTTTTTTCATTTATACCCAAAAATGTATTTGTTTGTTGCTTAAGATATTAAATGATCTCTCAGTTATAATTTCTCAGAAGAAATTCATCCTTTTTTTTCTTTTTGAGCAACATCCAATGACTCTCAGGGGTTATTCCAGGCTATGTGCTCATAAATTGTTTCTGGCTTGGAACATATGGAAAACCAGGGACTCGAACCGCAGTCCATCCTAAACTAGATGCAAGCAAGGCAAACGCCTTACCACTTGTGCCACTGCTTTACTTCTTCTTGGAACCCAATCTGTAATCTTGATTTCTCTTGACCCTGTCATTGAACTTGATATCTCACATATTTATTTACTTACTTTTAAATATATCTAATATATGAAAACAAAAATATTTGTAAATTACTTTAGTAAGGAAAAATTATTTACAAAGTTTTTGATTGTTGAGGTTCGGAATATAATATGTCAACACCAGTTCAACCACCAGTCAACTTCTCACATCACCATTTTTCTCAGACCCCGTTATATCTCTCCGAACCCTCCCATCTCATGCCTGCCACATTGACAGACACATCACAAATTTAACATGGTTAGATATCATTAGATATTATGTTTCAGTTTTGTTTTGTTATTGAATGTGTTTTTTGGATATATAGCTATACCACTCTCTCACATCATCAATATAACCGAAGCTCATACCCCTGTTTCCCTATTAATCTCTTTTCTTAGGGCTTTTAATATTTATTTATTTTAATTAAATAATTTTTATTTTGACCAAAGTGGATTACAAATCTTTCACAGTAATATTTTAGGTACATAGTGACATTGAATCAAGAGCATCCCATCACCAGTGTTGGCCTCCCTCCATCCCTGTTCCTAACATGCATCCCATATCCCCCTGCTTTGACTCCTGGGCTGCTAGTATAAGTGGTCCCCTCTGTATCTAGCTGGCCGTAGATTGAGTTTCAATTCTGTTGTTGTTGGCTTTGGATTTGGTGTTTAAGTATGATCATTTTTTAATTCTATTCAATTTTTATACACCTGTTTGGTCTTGGTACCCTCCATTATTTCCCCCTCAGTTTGTGATGCAGAACAAGATGTTTCAAGTTATGTGATTCTGTTTGGAGGGAAGAAAAACGAAAGAGAAAAGAGAAAGGGGCAGGGGTAAAAATCAAACAAGAAAGAAACAGGAGGAGTCCTTTTAGAGGTTATAAATATCAATTTAAGAGAAGAAAGGAGAAAAAAAGGAAAACATAAAAACCATACCAAAAAAATCAAGCAAAAAAAAAAACCCCGAAAAGCACTACAGCAATAAAGACAACCCTCTTTCTTAACACTTGATTTATTAATTTCTCTATCCTACTGTACCCTAAGCTCTAGGGTAATCATGATCAAGCATGACCCACATCTTAACTGCAATCCATTACCTCTAATGGTAGAGATCTACCTTCTCTTTACATATGTCTATATGTCTCTCTCTCAATACTAAAGTATATAATACATTATAATATTTACTATTACATATAATTATTATAGCATAATACTATTATAATTATAATTGCTACAATTATATTTTAGAATTAGTATTAGAATAAAAGAAACTATCTTAGTGAGCTTAGAAAGTATATTAGGAATTAATAACTAGAAAAAGTTATTAACTGGAATTCTTTTTTATGAGAGAGTTATTAGTACACATAAAGAAAATGAATTGATCATTAACATATGCTTCTTATTAATTTATTTTTGAAAATATATTTATGAAATATGAGAGTTATATAGAGTAAAAAGGAATAATTTTGCATCCCAAGCTAGTAAGTTTATAACTCTGAAAATAAGACATCTCAGTGTATGACTCATTATCTTCAGCCCCCAAGGATGTTGTCAACATTTTTATAAGCCATTCTAAGAGATTTGGATAAGATGCTAATGAGCATTCTAAACTGCACTCACTATATTACAAATTAATTTGCTTCTTTCATTTTATGTTTACAAATGCATTTGAGACCATTTTATGAATTACCTCTCTTTTGTATTCATTAAAAAACATTTTTAAAGTCTTGAAATTTATATTTTTAAACTGAAATTATACATAGTAGCTTTTTATTTTATTTTATTTTGGTTATTGGGCCACACTTGGCAGTGCTCAGGGTTACTCCTGGCTCTGAGCTCAGAAATCACCCCTGGCAGGCTTAGCAGACTATATGGAATGTAGGGGATTGAACCCAGATCTGTCCCAGGGCAACCACATGCAAGGCAAATGCCCTACTACTGCATTATCATTCAAGCCCCAAGTAGCTTTTTAATGATTAGGTTGTTTTTAACTAAAAATCTTCAAAAATTAATTAAAATTTAGCATTCTATTTTAAAATCACATTTTGATAATAGATTTAAATAGAAAATGTGTATTAAATTTCTGTAAAAATTAATAAGTATATTTAATGTAGATTTCTATGTAAGAACATTTAAAAATATTTTTATGGACTCACAATATATTTTAACAATTAAACAAGCAATATATTTGGTTATTCTGAAGGAGAGAAAATGTCCACAAATGTTGAAATTTTTATTACTTTAAAGTAATAAATTTTAAAATAAATATTTAAATGCTTATTCAATATTTTTCTAACATTGAATCCTATGAGACTTATTTTTAAAAAATCATGAACATTTTATATGTATTATGTTAAGAACTGATTATAATTACAGTGACTTGTATAATAGTTGATTTACATAAAATAATTTTCAGGCATTTATAGTTAATCAAAACAGTGGTGGTTCCACAAAGAAAAATAATAATGTACTTTTCTCTTTGAAACATAAATTTATAATCTGTTGAAGTTGAAAAAGTTTGTCTTTTATGCCATTTTTCAATCCGTTAAAATATATCCTCTTTAATGTGCATTCATATTTGATATCGTGAAGGGATTTGTTCTTTCATTTAAAACAAAGCTTTTCTTATTATATTGAAGTTTTTTATGATAGATGCTAAGAATCCCTTTGATGTATCATCCATCTAGTTTCACAGAGACATATTACTATAAGTACTTGTTTATTAAGTAAAAATTAACTTTATCTTACTGATATCTTGCTGACATTCTGTTTATGTTTTTATTTGGGGGGGGGGGCCACACCTTGCAGTACTCAGACTTTACTTGTGGCTCTGCGCTCAGAAACCATTCCTGGAAAGCTACAGGTTACAATATGGGATGCCTTGGTTGGAATCCAGTTTGGTCACATGCAAGTCACTGTGCTATCACTCTAACCTCTCTGAATTCCTATTTTTAAAATATCATATTAAATATTCTTTCCTTTTCTAGGTGTTCTTTCTTATTTTGTTTTGTTTTGTTTGTGTTTGGGGGAGTCACACTCGGTATCTCAAAGGTGTTTAATCCTGTCTCTGCTCTCAGAAATAGCCCCTGGCCAGGCTTGGGGGACCATATGAGATGCCAGGATTCCAACCACCATCTGTCTTGAATCAGCTGCATGCACAGTAGACACCCTGCCGCTGTGCTAGCTCTCTGCCCCCCTTTTTAAGTGTTCTTAATATAATTCTTGTTTAAGTGTCTGCCTCTCTTTCCCAGTCATTTTCAGTTACAGGGCCTCAGTATCTGAAGAACTTTTTTTCAATTTCTTGATTTTGATTGTGTGTGTGTGTGTGTGTGTGTGTGTGTGTGTGTGTGTGTGGTTTTTGGGTCACACCCGGCAGTGCTCAGGGGTTACTCCTGGCTTCATGCTCAGAAATTGCTCCTGGCAGGCACGGGGGACCATATGGGACTCCGGGATTCGAACTGATGACCTTCTGCATGAAAGGCAAACGCCCTACCTCCATGCTATCTCGCCAGCCCCTTGATTTTAATTTTTATCAAAATCCCTTGACATTTAGTTTCAAATATAGAAA
>PVKC010001797.1:33524-47933 GCA_004027635.1 Crocidura indochinensis
ATCAAAAATTCTCTTTTATAATATTACTTTAAGCATTGTGGTTACAAAAGTTGTTGATAATTGAATATCAGTCATTCAATCAATGTACACATTTCCTGCAAGTGTCCCCAGTTCTCCTCCTACTCTCTCCCACCCATCCTTTGTCTGCTTCTGGGTAGGCATTTTACTTCACTCTTTGTCTATTTCTGTGTCTCTGTATTTCTTCTTTTTTGACACTCTAGTTTGCACTATTTCTAATGAAGTATCTAATGAGTATCATGCATATGATACTCCTTTCAGCATCTAGTTCTTGTCCAGAGTAATCAGTTCCAATTAACACTGTCTTAATAGACCCACCATTTATCACCCTAACTGCATTCACCATTCTTTGTGAAAAGTTTTCTACCTTGGACTGATCTTATTGATCTTCATTTCTATTGTCTCTGGGTATTATTACCATACTATCTTCTTTTTTTTTGGGGGGGGGTGGGCACACCCAGTGATGCTTAGAGGTTACTCCTCGCGATGTGCTCAGAAATCTCTCCTGGCTTGCGGGATCACATGGAATGCCCGGGGATTGAACAGCGGTCTGTCCTAGGCTAGTGTGGGCAAGGTCAATGCCTTTGCGCTACCACTCTGGCCCCTACCATACTATCTTCTATTTTCTTATATCTCACACATAAGTAAGAAATTCTATATCTATCCCTCTCTCTCAGACTCATTTCACTCAGATAATAATCTCCATATTCATACATGTATAAGTACATTTCATGACTTTATTTTTCTGAACAGCTGCATAGTACAACAGTTTTTTAACTTACTCATCTGTTGCCAAGCACCTGGGTTGCTTCCAGATTCTGGCTATTGTAAATAGTGGTGTGATGGACATAGGAGTGCTTGGCTATTTTTATATCGTGCTTTTGTGTTCCTAGGGTATATCTCTAGGAGTGATATTACTGGATCATATGGGAGCTAAATTTCTAGGTTTTTGAAGAATATTGACATTGTTTTCTGAGAAGGCTGAAGCAGTTCTTACCAGCAACATATGAGTCCCTTTCTCCCCTAATCTGTATCAGCAAAGGTTGTTCTTGTTTATGATATATGTCAGTCTCTTTTATGTAAGATGATATTTCATAGCACTATTTTTATATTTTTAAAAATAACTAAACATTATTATTTACAAAGTTGTTTATAATGAAGTTGTTTTTAGTTGTTTTTATTTGATTTGTTTTGCTTTTTGTGCCACACTGTTTGATAATCAGGGGTTATTCTTTTGCTCAGAAATTACTCCTGGAAGACCCAGGGAACTACATAGGAAGCAGGGGACCAAAGCTAGGCCATCTTCATATATGTCAAACCCCCTACTAATTGTATTATTGCTCTGGCCCCTAAAAGTTGTTGTTGTTGTTGTTTTTGCAACTTCAAAGTTGTTCATGGTTGAGTTTCAGTCATACAATGTACAAAACCCTTCACCAGTTCATATCTCCTACCTCCAGTGTTCCTGTAGTCTCCTCACCCACCCTCTGCCCTGTCTGTCTCTGTGGCAAGGCAAACAATTTCTTCTCTCTCTTTCTCCATTCTATCTCAGTGCCCCTTTTTTCCTTTTAGACAGTGTGCTTTGCAAAATTGTTACTGAAGAGGTATCATGCATAACACTTTATCTCCTTTTAGCACCAGTTCTTGTCATAATTGTACTCTTCCCACTATTTATGGCGAGCTTCCTACAATGGACTCATTTTCCTCGCCATTTTCTCTAGATAATATTACCAGAGGTGATTTCTATAGTTACTTATTTAATGACACCTTTTTTTTTTTTTTTTTTTTGCTTTTTTCGGGCGAAACCCATTTGATGCTCAGGGGTTACTCCTGGCTAAGCGCTCAGAAATTGTGCCTGACTTGGGGGGACCACATGGGACACAGGGGGATCGAACCGTGGTCCTTCCTTGGCTAGCCCTTGCAAGGCAGACACTTTACCTCTAGCGCCACCTCGCTGGCCCTAATAACACTTTTTGCCCTGTGTGTATACTCTAACCTTGTCTAGGCTTAAAGAGTAGCATGCATTCTACTTTGACACATCCTCTTTGATACATGATTACATCTGTATTATGTGATATATACTTTTCAAGGCCATCTATCTCTCTTAGTCAGCATTTTGACATATTTTCATTGTAGTGTTTTGGATACAATTTATTATCTAAAGTATTTGCATGGTATTTCAAAGAGTTAGCCATCTAAAATCATGTAAGTAATTTTAAAGATCTTTATTTTATTTTCTGCAGTACATTATTTTTTATTAAGAAGGTAGATAAAATTTATTTTCTTCCAAGATATAAGAGGTCAATTTTTCCATTTTTGTTGCTTAAGTTGCTAAAAGCATTATTCTTTATTTTTAATATATAAAATCTTTATTTAAGCATCATGATTACAAGAATGATTGTAGTTTGGTTTCAGTCATAAACAAAACACCCTGTCACCAGTGCGACATTCCCACCACCAATGACCCCTTCCATTCCTTCCCATCCCTTGCCAGTATTTGAGACAGGCATTCTACTTCTTTCACTCAAGAAGATTGTCATGTAGTTTTTAGTGCAGTTATTTCCCTAACTGCACCACTACTCTTTGTGGTGATCTTCATATTAAGTATTTATTAATTTAGAAAGTTAGTTCTTTTTGGTCTTTGGGTGACACTCAGCAGCGCTAAAGGGTTACTCCTGGCTCTATGCTCAGATATTGCTCCTGGCAGGCTCAGGGGACCATATGGCATGCCGGGATTTGAACCACTGTCCTTCTGCATGCAGGGCAAACACCCTACCTTTATGCTATCTCTCCTGCCCCAGAAGGTTAGTTCTAAAAAAAAGTATTTATTATTTTAAATACCTTTAAATCCTTTGATTCTATATGTTCCTTTTCTTATGCTATACTATTCTTTTCTCTGAGAATTCAAGTTCGTATTTGGAATGATACTGTATGTAGCAAAAAATGTCATGCTCTCCACTAACAGTTTCAATCCTTGAAATGAAAGCCTACCTCTTTATTAAGTTTGTATTTGGGGAAAACTTTCCATATTTGAGTCATACATTATAAAAGCCAGAACTGCTGCAGCACATTTTTTCCAATTTCTAATCAATGTCTATTCAACCAGAGCAATAACTGCTTCATAAGCTAAATTAGAGTGCCTTCTTATAGCTGATAATTCTTAGTGCAGCCTTTTGAGCATCAAGTACAAATTTCAAGAGGATCCATCCTCAGCAAATTCATTGTTATCAGTCTGAATCCAGACAGTTTTTGCTTTTCTTTGAATGCTACTATCCTGTACTTTTCCATTTCTTTCATTTGTACTCCCTTTGTTAATCCACAAATCATGTTCAGAGCAGTAGTCAGAGAAAGAGCATAGCACTTTTTTTCTCTGGAGAAGCACATATTCTCTCTTGAGGATATGAAATTGCTCTCACATTTCTCTAAATTTCCTCTGAAAAGCCATTTTTCTTTTCTAAAAAAAATGCATAAGGCTGAGAATATCTGTTTAGTTTACTAACAAACTTCTGCCTCTACAAACTTGCTTGTTTCATTCTCATTGATAAATGGAGAAATGTCTCTTTGTCTTGTTTGCCTGTAGTCAAAAATTCTTAAGTGACAAATTTGAAAATGTGTTTTCCTTACACTGTCATATCAGGTAAGAATATATAGTGTTTACTATTGGATTATTTTTTGTTTTGTTTTGTTTAGGGGTCATACCCAGCAGTGCTCAGGAGTTACTCCTGGCTCTGTGCTCAGAAATCGCTCCTGGTTCAGAGGACCATATGGGATGGGATGCTAATATCCCAAATAAAGTGGGTCCATCCTGGGTCCATGCTGGGTCACACTACCGCTGTGCTACCTCACTGGTCCCATATAGTGTTTTCTATTTGAGTTAAATCTTTTTCTATGCTGAATAGCCAAAGATATATGCATCCTGTAAAATTTGTTGTACTATTTCTGATATTGGTCAGTTATAGTCCTGATCTACTGCCATTTTTGAATTGAAGATATGCCCCTTGCTATTGTTCTTATAGTATATATTTATGTGAATAAAGTTACTGTGTTTATTATATAATTACTTAATTTTATTAAAATATATTATCATTCATGTACTTAGAAAATAAATTTATCTTGACAATTTACTATGACAAGATATTACTCTATATATCAGGAGTCATTTACATTTAAACTGCCATGAAAATTATTAACCATTAGTGAGTAATTAAAATCTATTTTAAATAACCTATAAGTCAAATAGAATATTCATTACAGTAAGAACATAAAAATTTATATAGGATCTTTCCTTGAAAATCATTTCTAATATGAAAAGTCAAGGAAATCTATGGAAGATGATAGTTTTCATTTAGAACCTGACATAGTATTAAGCTTTAAGGTTGTAGAAAGGGAAGAGATTGCATCTTATTTAAGGAATGGAATGAATTAGAACATGAAATTAACACAGAAATTCAAGTCCTTAGTACCTAAAGTCAAGTGATCATATCTAGAGAAGAATTGACTGAGGGTCAGAGATCAGGAGTTTCTAATTTTAGGCATTAGAGACATACCACTATGAAAATTAATAACTCAAATAAATGGCCAAAACTTTCTCATCTGTCAAAGAAAACGCTGTACAAGGGAATATTTTCTAAAGGTGCAGCAAGACAGTTATATATATATATATGATACATATGTGTATATATATGTATATGAGTATATATACTGTATATGGTTGAGTATAAGGCAACCCCCCTAATTTTACCCTAAAAACTGTGGAAACTTAGTGACTCAAGTATAAGCCAATGTGGATAATGCAGCAGTCACTGGAAAATTTCAAAAATAAAAATATATGCCAAAAACCATTACAATAATTGAGAAATTAGTAGCTTCAATGTTTTTCAATATTTATTATTGCTAAAGAAAAACTGGAAACTAACAACAATAACTTTGAAACTTTAAATACAGTGCAGAAAGCCGTAGCTTAACAGGTAATCAAGCTAAATCACAAAGATTAAAATCCTTCAAAACTGGATTCCTCCTCCTCCCCATCTGTATGTCCAAACAGAGCTTGAGCTGTATCTGATGCGAGGGTATCACCATAGACTTTGTCTTCATCACTGCTGTCAGTCTCATACAAAGCACAGAATATTGTGGGTTAAATAGTTCAGTGGCATATAGTTCAGTTCAACTGCCTACCTTTTCAGCTCAGTCATGGCTTGTGGACTGAACTGAATGAGGCACCACAAGGTGGCAGAAGACAACTGGAGACTATGTGCATTTGATTCAGTGCACGTACAAACTTGGCTTATACTTTCTCTCTCTACACACACACACACACACACACACACACACACACACACACACACATGCATATATTTAGTATAGGTCTGAAATTTTTCTATCTTCATGTTTTCTAAAGCTTGTAAAAAGGTAGCCCAAAGATACACAAAAGATTCAGGGTAGGCAATAATAGCCTGACGCTATTGAATGGATGATTCTTTCTCTTTGTTTTAAGAAGGTAAATTTCTGGGGTCGGTGAGGTGGCGCTAGAGGTAAGCGCTAGCCAAGGAAGGACCGCAGTTCGATCCTCTAGTGTCTCATATGGTCCCCCAAGCCAGGGGCAATTTCTGAGCGCTTAGCCAGGAGTAACCCCTGAGCATCAAACGGGTGTGCCCCCCCCTCAAAAAAAAAGAAGGTAGATTTCCAGGTAGTAATTTTTTCCCCGAAAATATGACAGACCAGTTAAGTTTGGAAAACTATTGTATTTTTCCCCTTTTTATGGGGGCACATATATTGGTGCTCAGTAGTTACTTCTGGCTCTATGCTCAGAAATTGCTTCTGGCATGCTCGGGGAACCATATTGAATGCCAGAACAGAACAAGGGTCAGTCCAGGGTGGGCCCCAGGCAAGGCAAATGCCCTATTGCTGTGCTATTCCTCCATTTGTAGAAAACTCTAAAGTACAGTATTTGGCTTGTGAAAAGGTATTGGGTACAACTAGTAATAAGTGCACCAGATGGGTGTATGAGAAATATAGTTAACAATATCATAAAGCAAATGATCCCAATTGATATTATAACATAATTTGCACTTGATTTACCTGACATATATCGAGATTTCTAACATGACATTTGTCTTTTAGGAAAAATATACCATTGATTTCAATAGGAAATTTTAGCCTCTTCCTTTTAGTGAATGAACACTTCTTGTGGGCTTAGATAACAGAATCCTCCAAATTAACATATAGTATGATCTCTGTCAGGCCTTCTGTTAAATTTCTACTTGTTAAATAGTAAGGAGAATAGAAAATGCCCAGGGCACAAAAAATAAAAATGAACTGAAAGGTAGGAAAGAGAATCAAGGGGGACTTGTCAATATTATTAAGAATCTACATCTACAGATTAATCAGAAGTATTATGATTATGGCAAATTACCTTGAACTGCCAAGCTATTTTGGGGTAACCTTCTATTAGTCAATTTTATCAGCATAAGATAATGATATCATAAACTCTACATCAACTATTTTTCAAAACTTAAAAATAAATATATTAAATATGTACATCAGCCATGTGTTGGGTATAATAGATACTATGTCTCATGAATAACTTCTCATGTTATTTAAATTTATCACTGTAGATAGAAGGTGAAATCTGGAGAAAAGAATTTGAGAGAACCAGTGAGGACCACAAATAGAATAGCACAGTGAACAGAGATATAGGCAGCCTTAAGCTTGTTAGAGGATGGTCTGAGATACAGTAACAATAAAAGGGGTGGTAAGTTGTAGATAATTCCTCACACCCCAAATCTTGATTGGTTAGGGATGTGAGTCTGGAAACAGATCTGCTGCAGGAAGTAATCCAAACCAAACTGGAAAGATGAAATAGATCAGGGTCTTTTTACCATGAGGAGAGGGGATCCCCCAGAACTGAAGTCTTTATTGGAGGAATAATAGGACCACCCCCTTGGGTGGAGAACAGATTGAGGTAGAAAACCTATCTAAAGTTTCTTCACACCTAGATAGAATCAATATATGTAAAAATGGAGTCATCTTTGATCAGGGTGAAGATCAAATTTTTTGAGCCAAAAAAAGGGGATAATTAACAAAAGGAAATGCGTAGCGTAATTGGGAAAAAATATAGGTTTTATGATGTTGAAACTCAGAAATCAAAAGGTTAATCCATAGATGAACAGCAGCCATGAATCAAGTAGATACTTTATTTTGTTTCAGCTTTTTATTTTGTTTATGTATATGTATGCATGTACATAAAATATGCATGTATTAATATATAAATCATTAAAAAGATATTTATAAGGACATAACTTCTAGAGGTAACAACTTTTAGATAAGCCTTAAAAGTACAAAAAGAATGCTTCCTAAATTGCATTTTCCTGCTATTCGTATATTTGTGTGTTGTTAACAAAAGAAATGGAAAAGTGAATAATATTTTGTTCCTATTGGGGCTTTTAAATATAATTATTTCACCAGTTTTTATGAACAGAAACTGCAGGGCTTGAGTTCAGTTCATTTATACTTAATGTATAAGTTTTAATGTTTCTGAGGTAACTTTAAGGAGTATAACTTAAATCCCTATATGAATTATTTTATAATAATAAAAGTCTCATTTAATCATAGGGTCGAAACTGTATGAAAAGGGAATACAATTATTTTAATGTATTTCTAATTAAATACTTTAGTACTGGATAATCTGAAGTGCACTTTAAATTAAATTTATCTTTCTTGGAATTTGGTTGAAATCTGTGACAAAAAGGAATAGAATCAAGTGATTCTCTTTCTAGAGAGATATTTTCTGATAAAAGATTTCTGTTCTTATAAATATCAGGCAAAGATGGAGTGAGGGAAACAACAGGAGAGTAAAATTTAAATAGACATATTTTTCCAAAAATGTAGCCTAAACAAATATGCAGTGTCTATTTAGTTTAAACTAAAGGACAGTAGTCATTTTAATAAACTCTCACAGTTTTATTTGTACTTGTTTGTTTATAACATTTAATATATAAGTATAATATTATCTGATGGGAAAAGTATTTTTATTAATGTATTTTTCTTCCAAATGCTTTGTAATGAGATATGTTACATAAATGCAAATGGACAAGTAGGAAGAGAAGAAAAGAAGTAAGAGACATGCTTTTTTTTTTTTACGTCTATGAAAAAGGATTAAAAAAAGAGAGCTCTACAGCTGAAAGAATTCATCAAAGTCTGAATAGTCATTTGTTCCTAGAGTTAAAGAAAGGGCTCCTGCAGCATTTAGGTCTTTGGATTACTTTGGCTTTTAGTTCCTTTAAAATTCTGTGATTGAACAAATCAGTTATTCCAAGAATATTTAAAAAACTAATAGAAGATGAAATGGGACATTTAAAATGACATATACTTTAACTGTATTCACAGATACTATAAGGTAAACTTGAGCTTCTGCTGTGTTAAGAATAACTTTATGTATCCTATAACTTTACCCAAACAATAGTTGGAGCAATCTTTAGTAAAATTTTGTGCCTTCTAACAAAGGTGAATGGGTACTTCTTGCTTGCTTGTTTATCTGTCTATTTATTTATATTTAAAGCTTGTGATTTACTAAGTTATTTGTAGATGTGTTTCAGATGTACAATATTTCAGCACCAATATCACCACCAATGTCAACTTTCCTTCACCAATATTCCCGAGTACATCCCATACCACCATCACTATTAACCCCCCATCATCAACACAATCCCCACCTGCCCTAGCCTGCCATCTTGCGCAGGGGCCATGCTAATCTTCTCTATATCGTTCCAATTTTAGTATATGTGCTGCCGAAGCGAGCACCAGCCTGCCATCTAAACAACTTCTTTTATTTTGGTTTTTAAAGATAACGTCTTATAATTTTGTTGTTGCCTCCGTGACTTTGATATTTAATCCTGTCCTTTCTTAGCACCACCAATACGCCTGAGTTCCTTTGGCCCCTCTCCTCTGTGATTTAACATCTGTTTTGTCCTCCTCCACTTAATTTCATGATATCACTTATATGTGGTATTTAGAATAACACATATTCTAAAAAGATTTAAATGGAGGTCATCTACAATAGTCTTGACCCCGAAAATAGTGAAGAGATGGAAGAAAGTGAGTGGAAAGAGAAAAAGACAAATCCACTTCTTCAACTGATCTTTATCAAACGGGTATGGGAGTTGTCAAGCTGTCTCAGCCAGGTTGTGTGCACATCCTCTGGTTCATGTCGTTCATAGAGTGGAGAAATAACAATAGTCCCTATTTAGCCCTAGTTGTCAAGATAGGAGCTCTGTAATTAAGAAAATACGTTTTTTTTTTTTTTTTTTTTTTTTTTGGTTTTTGGGTCACACCCGGCAGTGCTCAGGGGTTACTCCTGGCTCCATGCTCAGAAATTGCTCCTGGCAGGCACGGGGGACCATATGGGGCACCGGGATTTGAACCACTGATCTTTTGCATGAAAGGCAAATGCCTTACTCGTATATTTTCGGGGAAGGCCAACCTCTTCCACCGAAGCAGGGAAGCACTTGGAGCGGTGGAGGAAGGGGACACCCCCTAGCCAACTAGATCAACCGAATCAACCCTGGCGATCAATGAGGTGACAGATGTCACAACCAGATCACCCTCACATCCAAGAATAGAAGTATTTTTAATAGGTAGTTTACACATAGTGTTCTTACTAAATCTTCTAGTCAATGATATTGTCTTAGGTTCATTTTTACTAGATTTAAACAGCTCCCCTTTGTTATTACTAATTAATGTTGTGAATTACAAAATAACATTGAATATCATTAAGTGTATGTCAGATTAATGTTTGTCATTAATTCTTTGCATATGATTTCTTTTCATTATTTGTTGCTTTGTATGACAGTGACTCTGGCTGACAATATTATATCAATATGTCAGATACTTGTTATACTGTTGTCATCAGAAGTGATACTGACTGGGTCATCTAACAGAAAGAAAAGCAATATCTACCAGAGCATGACCTTGGCAGTTTTGTTTTCATTAAGGTAGAAAAATAAAAGTCCTGGGAAAATTAAAGAAATAAACATCCTAAAGATTAGTTTAATGTTGACATTATTTGCTGAAGTGGAAAATTCATAGAAATTTCAAGTTTATGATATTCCTTTTAGAGATCATTTTACTTAATTTTTCAAAAACATTAATCATCTTATTCACACACTTTAAACAAGTTTGAAGGTTGTAATTCTCTAAGTACCAGGATTCTAAAATTTAAATGTCCCTTTCATATTCTTTTATTTCCTTTTTCTGTCTTTTTTTGTGTAGGACAACTAATAACTCGTTCAACATATGAAGCTTTTAAAAAATTGTTGTTTATGTACAATGTTCAAGGTACATAATTAAATAATAGGAAAAAACATAAGTAAAACTATTCAATACCTGCTCTCATCTATTTCCAAATAGATCATTTTTAACAAAGATATTACATTTCAAGATAGAACAATCCTTTCTTACTTTAATTCACTAAATATTTCAAGGCTTTAAAAGCAAATCCTGGGTTTAACTGGAAGAAGAAAAAGACAGGAGCTCACTCATATTGAAATTGTCAGGAAACCATTCAAGATGTTCTCCTTCACCTTTCTAGCACCATCAGTTTTACTACTAACTTGCAAAGTTGATTAAAACAAACTGCAATAAATCTTTGCCAAAAATGGGACAGGTCATCAAACTAACAAGAAACCTGATACAATTTAATTTATCCAATAAATGCTACAAGAACCACATTATTTCTCCCAACTATTGATTAAATACAATTAAAACATGTACTGATTACAGGGCAATAAATATCTTTTGGAAAGTGCAAGCTAAGTATGATTCGTTTTTATTGCATTCCAACAGTACAGTGTGAATGTATAATTCCAGATGACTTTACTTACAGGCTATATAATCATGTAACTTAAAATATCTTAAGAATGAATGAACAGGAGCTGGAGCAGTGGTGCAGTGTTGCACTGGTAGGGCATTTGCCTTGCATGCAGCTGACTTAGGACAGACCTCAGATTTGTTTGATTCCCTGGCATCTTATATGGTCCCCCAAGTCAGGAGCGATTCCTGAGTGCAGAGTCAGGAATAAACCCTGAGCATTAATATGTGTAGCCCAAACAAAACAAAACAAAGAATGAAAGTACATAATTATCACCTAACTGGCCATGGAGATGAGGAATCCCTGTATGGTTTATTCATGGCTCCATTACCTTTTCTCTGTGCTTCCTTTAGTTATATGTCTATTGTTGGCTTGGCTTTGTCTTTAGTAAAGATTTATCATTAAAAGAGAATTATTTACTACAAAAGAGATATCGTGTATATATGTGCATAATAATTTATTTAGTAGGAAAGTATCTATATTCCAAAATTCCAATGTAAATGCTGAACTTTTGCTGATTGGGTCACATCTGAACTAATTTGCTATTTCTGATAAAAAAAAAATCTTGCTATAACTAAGAGAGTGACCCAATTAGTGTGGTCACTAGAGGAGAGATTATAAAAATTAGATTACCACTTCATATTTAGGAGAATAGTGGCACTCACTGATACTGTAAAAATGGCCTAAAAAATAAAAAAATAAAGCTCACTAAAACAAAATATTATTATTTGGTACTAGGAAAAACATTGAATGAATACTAAAAAAGTTGTTCATATTTATTAGGGCAAATTACTTTATTGGTGAAGTTAAAATTTATTCAGTACCTATAATTTTAATAATAAGCTACATCAAACATCAAGAATCTATAGCAAGGGTCAGTCAAGGTTAAAATTTAGGCACTTAATGGACTTATGCCCATCCTAAGACATTTCATTATGGAGTGTGACCTTAATGGCATAAAGTTTTTAACACAAAAGTGTTTTTAACTTAAGGATTCTTCTAATCAAGAAAAAAAGTCATTAGTCAAATGGGAATAATACAGCAGAAAACAGTGAAACCACATGGAAAACTTTGTATATTCTTTCCTAAGCATTTCAATGCTTTCTTGAAACTCTTACAGTTGTAATGTGATGTCAAATGTAAAGAAATCCAGTAGTACCTATTTATAAAACAAGATATATTTTCCTCTGGTCAAACAATAAAATATATGTGTGTAAAATATACATATGTATTGTTGTTTGAAAGGGAAGTGGATTTTTGTTATCTTAGGAAATTTTTACCATTTATTTACTACATAGTCATTATATATATATATATATATATATATATATATATATATATAGTGAACCATATGTGAAGCTTCTTTGAAACATAAAACAATTTTTGGACAATAAAAGCTGTTGTTATAATGATGAAATGAAAGAGAAAATGTAAGCACTACAGTTGATAATAATATAAATTATTTTAAGCTATTACATTCTCTGGCATCTGAGGAAATTAACTGCAATTAATACATCAGAAATATTTCAGGAGAGCATTAAAATGGTAAACAATTGATTATGATTATAGTATTTGTAACATAAAACAAAATCCTTGGTATAAAACAGTGATAATTCTGGAAATTTTGATGGCTTTATCATCAATCCCAGAAATATACTACAGATACAATATTAAAGCAGAACAATTTGTAGGCATTTAACATCAAGATATAATTCAAAGAATTTTTGGAGAAATAGTTTCTTCTCTTGAATTGTTCTTGTTAATAACAATGTAATATAATATTGGCATTTCTATTGTTTACCACTGTTGGGTATAATCTTGATGTAAAGGAAAATCACTTCTTGTGGCTGATTTAGAATGAGTATCTAATAGCATAAAAATTTAATCCACTTACATTATATCATAAATATTTCTTCAGACAATAATTAAAATACCCTTCTTGTTATATATAAATAAGTCATTTCTGATAATAAAATGCAAAAATATAGTATTAACTATATTTACTAATATAATATAAACACTAGTTATTCATTATCTTAGAATTTGGCAAAGATTTGTAAAATATAAGTAAGCATATAAGTAATGTTTTTATCAGAGTACTAAATTCTATAATTGGGCTCAACTGGTGTATGCTGGTTAAAATATGAGAAGATGAACCATGTTATTACATTTGTTATTCATGTGATGCTAATGGTTGATTATTTATATCTTTATTGAATGAATAGTGCACAGACAAGTAATTTAGTTTTGTCTCTTTATCTATTAGGATTTTTTAGTCCCCAGCCTTTACATAAAATAACTAGCATATATATGTATATATATACATATAAATTAAAATATTACATGGCCAAAGTAAAAAGCTAAAAGTAAAAGCTAAATTCATGAAATTGGCTGCTAAATGGAGGGACCTGGTGAATATCATGCTAAATGAAGTTAGCCAGAGGGAGAGAGATCAACAAAGAATGTCGTTTATATACAGGATATAAAGAAACATAATGTTGGATTGAGGAATACCAATAAGACAGTGGAAAAGAACATGAGAACTGGCATTCAGTAAGAAATTTGCCACTGAAGGGAACTAGAGATTTCAGTCAAGGGGGGGTCAGGATGAACTAATGCTGAAACCTGTAAGGGGTTAAATATGAAACCCTATCAGCTACTGAACTATAATACAGTACAAACATTTATATTTTGAAAAGCACACCTCATAGAAGCAAACTAGTAGATGGGAGGCTTATGGGGGTTGGGGGAGTTAAACATCAGTTGAGGGAAGTGAACACTGAAGGGTTCAGTGTTGAAATATTGTATGCTTGAAATCCAATCATAAAAATCATCATAATTTCACAATGACTAAATTATTTAAAAATAAAAATTTCTGGATTGTCCAATGCAACATAAAAAGAAAAATATTGATATAGCAAAGAACAAAGAGCAAAATTACTTTTATTATTTTCTTGAGATGAAAGGGAGATAAGCAAAATCTATTGAAAATAAGCACTGAAAATATTTTTAAGCTATCAAACGACTTTATTGTCTTCACTTTGACCATTTATTTGAAATATGCTTTTAAAATGTATAATTTCCAGGCTATTTCCCATACAAATTCAATCAAGGAAGGAATCACACCATGTATATTTTTAAATATTCACCAAATAATTTTATTTTACTGTCATATGAGATACACGTTCCCAATGTATTCTTGAAGAGAAAAAAGGCAAGAAAGAATGAAGCTATAAGGATTAGTGAAAAGAGAGAAGAAAGAGAGATAAAGAATGAAAGAGAAAAAAGAAAGAAAGAAGAAAGAAAAAAAGAAAGAAAGAGAGAGAGAAAGAAGAAAGAAAGAAAGAAAGAAAGAAAGAAAGAAAGAAAGAAAGAAAGAAAGAAAGAAAGAAAGAAAGAAAGAAAGAAAGAAAGAAAGAAAGAAAGGAAGGAAGGAAGGAAGGAAGGAAGGAAGGAAGGAAGAAAGAAAGAAAGAAAGAAAGAAAGAAAGAAAGAAAGAAAGAAAGAAAGAAAGAAAGAAAGAAAGAAAG
>PVKC010001798.1:0-12907 GCA_004027635.1 Crocidura indochinensis
CCTATGAATTCTCCATAGGTACTTCTTTTTTTTGGGGGGTCTTTTTTTTTTTGGTCACACCCGGCAGTGCTCAGGGGTTACTCCTGGCTCCATGCTCAGAAATTGCTCCTGGCAGGCACGGGGGACCATATGGGGCACCGGGATTCGAACCGATGACCTTTTGCATGAAAGGCAAACGCCTTACCTCTATGCTATCTCCCGGGCCCACATAGGTACTTCTTGACTTCAAATTTTTCTTACTGGATATATTTACTCATCTCTGAAACTATGTTTCTTTGTTCATGTTCCAAATGGATAATGTACATGAACATGGAAAAAATTCCAATGGGTTTATTCCAATGGCAAAGTCAAGCTTCAATAGACTTAATATTTTCTTTTTCTCTTGATTTTATCTGGGAAACAGGGTGAGATCATTTTCATTCTCCTAACCTGAACTCAGGAGACCCAGCCACTCCACCCCTCATCCTAGTGATACTAGTAAACTAGATTGATGATTTATTGTGAGGTCCTAAGAATGTGGTGCTACATGACTTCTAAAATTCTGGAAATTATATGAACCATCCTCATGGTACTTGGGACCCACACAGGGCCACAACTAGAAGTGCTTTAGTTCTCTAGGACTGTACCCAGTAATGCTCAGTCCATATGTTGCCAGAGATTGAATCTCACCATGATTGGTTTAACCCTTGAGACCTCTCTGTGGCCCCTGATTTCAGCTTTTCTGACTATAAAACGGAAGCCCCAAGGAGTTTGTTGAAAGAACTAGCTGAGTTAAAGGACATGGACAGATGTACTGTTCAAGCATTGACCTATTTAGTCTTAGAATCCATATTTTGGTGGCACTCCTATTAATCTTTCAAGTAGCACTGAAGTGGAAACTGTTCCCTCTTGGGAGGAGTCTAATTCCATGCTTTGCTAGTAGCTTTCAGTTAAAGTACCCCTCATACTCTGCTACTGCAATTCCCTAAGGCTTTGTAGCTCTCACACAGAACAAAGTAAATTTATTTTTGCAAACTGTCCTAGACTGAGAAAGAACAGTGCAAGGACAGCACTGCCTGAATAAGAAACACAGGTTTGAGGTGGCCTCCATTCTTGCCTCTCTGGACTATGTTTGAGAATGGTAGAAGAGATAGTTTCTCCAATTTCCTTTTTTTTTTTACTTAAATAAGTAAATAGAAAATATGAGTTTCACCATCATGACTCACAACTTAAAATATGTTGGCAGAGTCCACTTTTATTGTATGCTGGTTGGAGGAGGACAGGGCTGGGAACATTTAGGACACAGAGCAGCCAGGTCAGAACGAAAGCCAGAACAAACCCTGTTAGTATTTCCAGTTCAGCCCATTGCTGTCTATTTCCTTAGTAGAAGTAAACCAGTGATTTATTTTAGGGAATATAGACAGCTTCTGCAGAAATTGGCATATGCCCTTGTGGAAGAAATAAGCCTGTGCTTACCAAAAGCTCCTGGTGTGGCAGACCCGTCTCTAAACCCCTGTCTCCAGGTCAGTATGTACTTGTCTCAAGGAACAAACACACTGGAGAAAATGATCATTTCCTCCAACCACCCAAAAAGCATCCAGAATTACCTTTAAATTTGTATTTTACAAATCAGTGTAGTCACAATGTCTAAAAAAACATACCAACTCGTCTTCAAGACACAGAGGAGCTACTTGAAATCCGGTGGGACTGTTGGCAGTACTGCTGTAGTTTTTTTTTAAACAACCAGATGGACAGGACCTGCTGTGCTACTTTCTTGGCACTGTCCTTCTGGAACATTCTGACCCTTTTTTCCTCCCTTCATGATGAAGGTGTGGGATTTGTGAAACTTGGCATACACCTGTCAGTCAAATGTCAGGTTCAGAGTGTCCTGGGGTCTCCCTTCTGTGCTTCCAGTTTGGGAGCACTGCTTCTGGGGCAGACCCTCAGCATGCTGGTATGATGACAAGGACCATTGTTACTGGCATCAGGCAGACTGCTTTGGGATCCATGAGCAACATAAGACACTTGTACATGTATCAGTCCTCCCAATGACACACCAAATAAGCAAATAATCATAGGTTTTGTAGTGTCCCTCCAGGATTCATTTACTGGGGTCCTGATCCTGGCACCTCCACCTGGGTGGAAAGAGAAAATAACATTAAAATGAGGCCTTTGGGGGTTATACACAGTATCACAGGTGTGATCAAGGGGGAAGTTTGGAAATAGAGGTGAACAACAGAAGATGATGGGAAGACATACAGGGGAAAGGAAGTTGGCACCTACCCAAGTCAGAAAGAGCAAGGCCTGGGAAAAAAAATCCCTGTTCCCAGCAGAAAGAATCACCCTGGCATTCTTGGTTTAAGACTCCAGCTTCTAGAACATCAGAGATAAGTTATTGTTGCTCAGAAGAAAGCTCAAGGGAACAGAACACATGCTCTGCATAAGGGCAGCAGGAGCTCCATTCCTGTCTCTGCAAGTTCCCAGGAGCAATCCCTGAATACACTACTGGGTGTGCCTGCCACAAACAATTGCACAGAAACAATTGTTGCTCTAGTATCCATATGGAGACACTTGGTTCTGGAGGAACTAGTAGCAAACTAATGTAAATAGCAGGATCCATAGTTTATAGCTGTGGGGACTAAGATTGCCCTGGTGATAGCATTGGGCACTGCTCCCTTATAGCAGGGTTTGACCTCCATTACCGCTGTGATCTTAATTTAGGTCCAGAAGGCAGCAGAGAACATCTCTCTTCAAGACTCCTGGCTTTTCCCCCTCTGCACTGATGTCTCAACTGCACCATGTTCTCCATTCCTCTACAAATACCCTGTCCTTTTGAAAAATTTTGAATGGCACAGATCTGGAATTTATGTTGTGCATGCACACGGCCCTGACTCTCTTTAGTACTGCATGAATCCCAGTGCACTACTATAGGAGGGGTGTTTCCCCTTTCCCAAATTAAATTATGGAACTAAATTAAATATAAAGTATAGCAATTTGAATAGGTTGGTCCAAAGAATGGTCTGCAGAGAATTCAATGTGCAAAACATCTGCAAAACAAGGAAACAAAAAACAAATACAACAAAACAACCATTTTTGAATGTGCACATAGAATATGAATTATGTGCACTCAAATCACTCCACAGTGCCTTAGTTTCCTAAGCACCTTTTTTATATGTCCCTCACCCCTTTTCTGTTTTATTTAAACACACATGTGGAAGATTTTGCATCAGACATACTGTTGACAATTTTGTTTCCTCTTATTATTTATGGTGTTTGTTGGAGGAAGCTCCCTAGAGGGACTCAGGAATTCAGGAACCACTCTGAGCAACTCTTGGCTGACTGGGCCATTTAGTCAATGCTTGTGCCTTGCAGAACTGTTGCCATTGGTATCAATACCCAGGAGCATCCAGGGCCAGACCAGTGATGCTGAGGTAGGAGATTGAACCTCTCTACTTTTCTCCCTGCTCCACCCTTATTGTTAACAAATACTGGTCTTCCCACCTTCTGTGTGTTGCCCTCTGATGCAGAAGCTCCAGTAGGTTGGGGTCAAAACTGGAAGGTCTGGCAGCACTCCTTTCATTTCTCCACTTCCCAGAGTTTGGGAACCATAGCTTTGTCGAGTGTTCCTCCAAAAGGCAGCTTGCAGGAGTTGGCTGTTTATGGTTTTTTTTTTTTTTCTTTTTTGGCATAGTGAAGCCTGGGTGGTAGGCAGGAGATAAGGAGATCCCACCCACTGATGTCTGGTATATATGGTAATCTCAAACTTGTGTGGTCTAGGTGTCAGAAAGGTCAGAGTTATTGCAAAATTTAAAAATGGAATTGCTTCTGTAATGTGATGGTTAAGACTGATAAACAAACTGAATTCTTGAGTGGGATCTGACCAAGAGCAAGATATTGTTTTAAAATTGCTGACATTTTTCCTTAGCCTTTTCTCTTTTGTACACTTCTTGCCTTCCATGAGGAATATATTCCCCCGCAAATTTTCCAGATGCAGACAACCTGGGCAAAAAGTGCATTTGAATATTAGGAGCCTTAGTCTTCAGTCCCTTCTATTCACACCTGTGACCTTGGAAGTCACTTGTTCAAGGAGTGAATGAACAAGGCATTAATTTTCAGCATTCTCTTTTCCTCTGATCTTTATTTTATTTTTGTCCATATTTTTAGTTCTTCATCTTTTTGAATGAGGTCTTGAATATTCCTATTCTAGGATAATGGTTGTGATTCTATGAAACTTTATAGAGTTTTCTTAATCTGGTCTTTTCTTACTAGTTTGCAAAATGAACAATTACAGATTAGTTCTTGCACAATCTTCTGGGATATTTGTTCCTTCAGGTTCCAACATTGCCCACTAGCTTAGAGGTGTAACAAAAATTCAGGAGAGTCGAGCTGAGCTGCTCTATTCCACTTCTCTACATCTACCCCAACACACAGTTCTTGGACACCTGAGAAATAACACTAACACAGTGGTGGATGCTTTTTAAAAGAATGATCCTCCTCTTTGTCTTCATCTTAGTTCTAGCTTAGGGACACACACACACACACACACACACACACACACACAGCCTTTTCATGACAGTATTACAGTATGATTGAGTGACAATCTGAAGAATTCCATGTTGCTTTATTCATTTGCCTAACTGGAGATAACTCTTTCCCCAACCAACAAAATGTTTATTATATCACTCCTGATGCCCCTTCCTCTCCTTCTTAAACCACATGTATTTTCATGTTTTTAACTTCTTTCCACTCCCAGAAGTATTTTTCAAGTGGGTAGGACTGAACGGCAATGGCCCCATGTTGTTTTTGTTTGGGGGCAGTCTGGGTGCTGACTTTCCTGGAAGGAGAATGAAAGAGTGCTCTTGGCAACTTTTTCTTTGTCTAGGAATTCTTCCTTTCTGAACTTGGACTGATGAATCTTGTTACCTAAGTGATTGTATTTGCAGATGTTTTTTTACTATCAGAGTATAAAAGGCAGCTATTATGTTTCCTCGTTTTACCAACTTGACTGAGAACATAGTATACATGCATGAATTTCTAAATTTGACCCTATTTCTTAGAGTGGCCCAAATTCCCATATTATAGATGCTTGTAGCTAACAGAGCGGTGAAGATACAGGTAAAAGCTGGCAAAGTCAATTTCCAACACAAATTAGTGGAAAAGTTCCCATTCTGTCCCTATGGCACGAAAAGATGCCTTCCTCACTGCAGTTACCAAAATTTAGGCTGATTATTGGAAAAGGAGGATTCTGAAGACATTATTTTGATTTGAAACTACATTCTGACTTTTAAAGTTGTACAAGTTGTGGGGAAATCAATGTCTCCAATTTATTGTCTGATCAAACTGTGAGGGTAGCACTGTCAGGGCATCTCACATTTGTGTCATAGTAACCATGAACTACTTTTTAGTGATTTACACAGTTCCATGATTGGTTGACATAACTGATCTCTGGTTCTGAGGAGCCTTTATTTTCAATCATATAAAATATTAGGGGGTGGAGCAGTGGTTCAAGCGTAGGGCATTTGCCTTGCACGTGACTGACCTAGGATGGTTTGATCCCCCAGCATCCCATATGGTCCCTCAAGCCAGGAGCGATTTCTGAGCGCATAGCCAAGAGTAACCCCTGAGCATCACCGGGTGTGGCCCAAAAGAACAAAAAGGAAAACAAAATTAGCTTCGTTCACATGGTTTAAGCCCCCTGGGTAAAGAACTATTAGGGCTTGTCATACAATTGTGCTTTGCACAATTTTAACCACAGACCAGCTGAGTTAAATTTATTATACAGCCTTACCTACTCTGATCTAAGTTTTCCTGAAATGATCACCTGAGTGCCATAAGCCACCAGAATTGATACCTTAGGATCAGGAGCACGAGGAATGATAGTATGTTTTCATTCCCTTGAAAAATGTATATACTTAACATGGAGGTAAGAATTACTGTGTGATTCTCAATGGTGGTAGATGTGTTAATGGACTTGGATCTGCAGGAATTTAGGGAAGTATTCCCATATTTTTTGCATGGAAGTCCAACTGAGTTGCCCTATTCCAGCCGTGTCCATGGAACCAAAGTTAGTAGGTAGAGAAAAAGCAAAGTGCCACCGTGTGGGCCAAGAGGTGGAGAGATGGTGGGTGGAAAGACCTAGAACTTCTTTTTGAAATTAGCAGTAGAGTATGTGACTAAAGGTTCTTTCCTTCCCTTATTCTTATTGAGTCCTTGTCCTGTGTACGGTCACACAACAATACAGGAGGGCATGGTTACACTGAGTATCAGCTTAGAAAATGTCTTCACAACCCACTCAGGCATTTGAAGTGGAAATGAGTTCTTAGAAAAATGCTCACATTGGGCCAGAGCAATAGCACAATAGGTAGAGTGTTTGCCTTGCATGCAGGTGATCCAAGTTCAATCCCCAATGTTCCCATTGTCCCCAGTGTCCCACTGAGCACTCTAGAAATGACCCTTGAGGGCAGATCCAGTAGTAAACCCTGAGCACTGCCAACTCCCCACCCCAAAAAAAAAAAAAAAAGAAAGAAAGAAAAGAAAAGGAAGGAAAAGAAAAATGTCTGCATTCTAAGATTTCGTTGTATTTAGGGAAAGGAAAAGATCCAGTTGGTGGATTGGAGGCCCATATTGGCTTTTCCAGCAGCATCCACATAAGAGTTGCATATGGTTCATGGTTTCATGAACAGCCTCACCCTGGATTTAGGTGTTGTTTCTGGCTGCTTTAGCTTCTCCAACATGGAGAATGTGGCCAACAAAGACTAACACACTTACTGTTTGGACTTCACAGATAACTGTCACTTGCTACTCTCCACCTTGATCCTTTGGAGAAGGAAGGGCTGGGTGACATTTCTGGAGTCTATAGATTTTAACCCTTAGCTATATGCCAGTAATAGTGGTAAATAGCTCATTTATCAGCTCGTTGTCAGTTCATCATCTGTAAATAGGATGGTGAAGCTTGCATATCCCTGTTCACCAGGAGTACTATAATGGAACAATAACTCATAGTAAGCAAGATGGGTAGGGAAGCACCATTCTGCACATTATTAAGATGATAGCTGCTTTATGACAGCGGTGCTCAGTGGAGTCTAATTTTGTTCTAGAAAAAAAAGCTGACTATAGCATCATGGATATAGAACATGGGACTGTATCCAGACTGCAAAGTCGTGCTGTCTCCATCTCTTAGCAGACCATGGTTTCAACTGCATATTCTGCATCTCTTGCTTTTCTCACACAGCTGCTGATAAAATTGAGTCACTACTGATTATTTCAGACTCTTAAGTTCTCATTCATTTTTGCCTGTTCTGATTTTTTAATACTCATCTTAATTGCCATGGCTTTGGTGTTTTTGTTACCCCTGCATAAAAATTAAAAACCTCCTTTAAAGGGGGGTACTGAAAACTTTACTTTCAGTCACTGGGCACTTGTTTGATGTCTTCACTCTGACAAGGCTCTGATGAGAGGTTGAACCTTTCTGACAATAAAAGAAATGTCAGGGCTTAAAATCAAGAGATGTGTGGGAAAGCAGATAGAAACTGACATTTTTGGAACTCTGAGTCAGCTCAGTGAAGAAAAAAATACTATTACAATATCATGTGGAACTTTTTTCTTAAGTCAACCAATATTGAAACATACCTTCAATATACAGCCATACGCAGGAGATATATGCATGAAATGAATAGACACCATCACTTGATTGAACAAGGTCAGAAGAAAAACCTTCTACTTGTTTTTAATTATAATAGCAATGTCATGTAACTTTATTTTATTAAAATCTCTGTGATTTGAGGACCAAAGAAATAAGACAATGGGAAGGACACATACATACCTTGCACAGGGCTGATCCAGGTTCTACATATAGTCCCCTAAGCATTACTAGGCATGATCCCTGATGACAGAGATGAGTAAACCCTAAGCACTGCTAGATGTGTTCCCAAATCCAAAAAAATAAATAAAATATTTATGATTTTGAGTATAAGTTATCCAAATGGTTTACAACTAAGTTTGCTTAAAGGCAAATATCTACAAATTTTGTTCACCTCTGTGCTGGATCCTTACATAATTCGACTTTCCCTACTCTATTAGGACAATTTCTATTCAGATCTTGGATATTTGTACAGTGTTTCTTTATGCAAAGTAAGCTCAATTGCTCTCAAAGTGTGCACTATTTTGAATATATTTTCTTTGCTCTTATTGTTTAATTCATTAAAATTTTTTAATTATTTCTTTGGCTTTGGAGTCATAGCAGTAAGTACTCAGGATCTGATTCAATGCTCAAGGGTCACTTCTGATATTGCTTAGGGAGCCAAATGTGGTGCTGGAAATTGAATTAGGGCTCCTTCCATATAAAACTAGTGCTCAGAACTTTATATTATTTTTCAGTCCTATCTGTCTATTTTAATGTGTTGCCATTCTTGTCCTCTTGTTCTTTTTATCATTTTATGCTAAACTATTGTTATTTCTTTTTCAATTTTTAAAACTGTCAGAGACTTTTTGGGGTAAGTTCTACAATTTTCATATTGATAGTTTCACTTTCATTGTTTAGTTGTTCAAGTGGGCAGGTTACATAAATATTCATATAGGCATAAACATATAAAGGAATATTGGAGGAAGATAAAGAATTTCTTCCTATTCTATTCAAACAGTGACTTCACATGTGTCAATGTAATTATTCTTCTTTTGTGTGCAGTGGTTATATAATAAGTATATAATTTTTATGCTTACTTTCCACCCATAAAAATTATGTCATAAAACCATTGTTTAATATTGCAAAATATCATTCTGTGGCCCACACTTTTCTATTCTTCTGCTTTTACTATTTCTATAGTCTTTTAAAATTATTTATGAAATTATAGCTCTTTAATATCCTATATATAGCATCATGCACATTTTTCGTTCTATGGATGAATTCCTAGAAATGAGATTGCTTTTTATCAACGAATTTAAACATTTTAACATCCCTAAAAATACTATGTTTTGCCTACCCAAAATAGTCCACCATAATTTGTATTATCTATTCTTCTATTTTTATGATGAGTTATGTTTATTATTAGTTTTTTCCACTGCTCTAACCAAATTATTAATTCAAATTTATGTTCAGTTTATTTTAGGAGGAAAGAAACTATCATTTACCCATATGAGAACTAGAACTCATATGCAAAGAAATGAGATGTGACAAGACCATAGACCAGCTAAAGGCAGATGTGGCTTTGGAAGCCAGAGGCCTCTACACATATGAACCCGCTGACTCTTCAGCAGGTTATTTGAGTGGTCATAACTAGTGTTGGACCAAAGTGAACCTTTTAATTTTATTGCAAATAAAATCACATATAATTGATAGTAGATTTGGGGATATCTCCTCTATCAATATTTATGATATATGCATAGCATTATACCAAGTGTAATGTAGAATATTTCACTATGTAGTTGAATTTATAGAGACCAAAGATTCTCCCTTATCTGGTAGCTTTTAGTATGTTGGAGTCATTCATTTATTTATTTGGTCATATCCAGAGATTCTCTGGGCTTATTCCTGGCTTTGCAGTCTGCACTAAAGCAGGGCTTAGGAGGCCATTTGGATATGTCCAGGGATAGAACTCTGGTTAGCTGTGTGCATGGCAAGTGCCAATTAGTCATTTAAAAACAGTCACCTTGGTCTCTTCCCAGTGGTGAGATTTGGAGCATCAGATAATTCCTTGGGGGCATCTCTTCTATGTCAGTGCTATTTTAAGTTGTACACAAGAGTGAGGAAAGCAAATGCAAATCACTGCTAGCATGGAGAGTACCTTCTGGAAATGGAGACAGAGAACTAGCCAGATAGTAAGTTAAACAACAGTCAGTGGAAATGTGAAGGAGGTAAAGGTAAGGGTGCTGAGACATTTGCATTGAGTAGGCATCAGTGAGGAGCCATTGACTATTTTAGAGCATGAGAAACTTTATAAAAGAGTACCCTTTTATAAAGGGTACCAGTCCAGAACCCACCTGTCATCCACCTTGCACAAAGATGAGCAACAGGTACACCAGGACTGGAAATCTGGATAACAGCAAATGAGGGTGCCTGTACTTCATAGCCTAGAAACAGGGTCATGCCACTTTCTGGAGGGCAAAGAAGCTCTTAAAGCTCCCTAAAAATGATCTGTGGCCTGTGGGAACTTTGAATGAGGAAAACATGAATTGGACATAACAGAATATATTATATTTGGTGCAGATTCTAAACTAATGACTCTCCATTGAGTAAGTACTCCTTATGTCCTTAAGAGAATACAATCCCATTAGGCCCATTATCAAGTCAACAGTTTCATCCTTCATGAAACTGACTTCAGAGGCTGCTGCACATCTGTTCTCCATGAACTCAGATTCCACTCACAGGGACACTATCAGTCCTATGAGTAAAAAGTCCAAGTTCTAATTTCATACTGGAAACACATTGGCTTTCTAGACTTTCATTATTGTGGGTATTCCCAATAGGATGCTCCGTGCCTTGAAAGATAGTTATCCAGGTTTTTGGGGTGTTTTCTTGGGAATAATTTGAAGTTGGTAACTCTTTCCCTTCAGGAAAGGTTGCATCAGTTTATTTGATTATGCTAAATTCTCTTGGGGATGGTTTGGAACTGTGTTTAATGTTCAGGAGACTAATGAGCTGATTTTGCAGTTAGACATTGAGACTGCATGTGGCTTCCTTCCTTCCTTCCTTCCTTCCTTCCTTCCTTCCTTCCGTCCTTCCTTCCTTCCTTCCTTCCTTCCTTCCTTCCTTCCTTCCTTCCTTCCTTCCTTCTTTCCATCCTTCTTTCCATTCCTCTTTTCCTTCCTCCCTTCCCTTCTGACTTCCTTCCATCTTTTCATTTATCTTTTCCAATTGTTCATCAGAGGAGGATCCTTTCACCATGTCAGAACTAATTTTGAGTGAGTTTGACTATGTGTTTTCATACGTATATTTTTATAGCAATCAGTGTATTTAAATTGTGTAATTGAAAAGTGTAGTAGATAGCAGCATGGGGATGAAGGTGTTGGAGACAGTAGGGACAATAGGGGTTGGCAACATCAGCACAGTCACTTCACTCTCATAGAACTGTGACTGTTCTGTCTCATCTGGTGAGTTCATATATAATTGGATCAGCAAAAAGGGAGCTTATCGTCTTTCAAGATGCCCCATTAAAATAGCAATGGGTGGTAAAAGAGCCAGTAGTGGGCTGAGACAGGTATCTATTATCGGGGTTTAAGTGACTCTCTTGGTTGCATGGTGCTTCATAGAATTATCCCTTTTAGACCTTCTGGCCTTGACCATGCCCTTTCACCTGTGGTTTCAATATAATCCAAGCACATACAGAGAACTCACCCTTCTTTTGGAGACTATCTTACATAGGTTATTTACTTTTCCCCTTGTTATTAGGACATTAAATCTCAGGCACCAGCCATGGAGGTTGGCTGAGGTGCCTTGTGTGTGGTTATGACTCATCATTCTCATTTGGAAAACTGGGTGCTAGAATGATTTCTGTGTCTTTGCTTGCCAAATGGTCTGTCATTACCATCATTAAACTAAAAATGCCTTTTTAATATTGGAAGCTACTTTTCTTCCCTATAAGACTGGAAAAACAGCAGTGGTTTGCTGCTGCTGCTGTTGTTGCTGTTTTGTTTTGCTTTTGCTTTTTAGTGCTGAGTCTTTTTTGTATTGTAGATGATATAGGACAGCCTGATGAGTTTTCATCATTTTATAGGAGTAGAGGACCATAGACTTGTATGTAGACTTGTATGTAGACATAGAAGGTAAACTTGGTATGTTTGAAGGAAATTTCCTAACAGCTCAGGAGGACTCCACTGCTCTTTCAGAAATCTAGGAGGTTATTATGATATAGTTGTGTATGTCAGTGTTTGTGATCTGAGCAGTATATCCCCTGGCAGTGTTATGATATGAGCCCTGGTAGATTTGATATATTGGGAGTATGTGGAATAGGAAGCAAAAATGTGCTTCAGAATTTTTGAACCTGGGATTAGAGTTATGGATTTGCTACTTAAATATTTGGAACCATGGACAAATGATTTTTCCTTCTTTGTTCTCAGTGCTTCAACTGGAGATTATGAAGCTGACCTCTATTTCAGTAGTGTTGGTTGATGAACTGTTGCATAGAAGTTGACACACCAATATTAGAAAACATTGTCACTGATCAGTGATTGATACAAGGTGCTATTCAGCATTATTTGACTAAAAAGCAAGTACTTGGATGATTCTTAGATTATAAAATTAGTAGGGGGTATATTATGGATATACTTGGTTGTTGAAGAAAGACATTATCTACTCAACCTCAATGAAACAGACATTAACCTACTGAGACTTTGTTTTTCTACTTAATTAACTCAGCATTAAAAGAGAGAAAATATATTGTTTTCTTTATTAGGGGTTTTAAACCCTATTTATTAGCTGGTAACATTTAATGAGCCTATATTTCTGATGGGGAAGAAAACAAAAAGTTAATCAAGTGTAGATAACATATGCCAGGGAATTGTGGGAAATGGTAGAGGGACAGGTACAGGGATGTGCTGGGGTTAAAAGGTCCTGGTAATCAAGAGAACTGGCTGTTTTTCTGTATGCTCACATAAAAAAGCACTTGACAGTTAATTATGGTATGGGAAATACGCTGTTTAATGAGTGACCTGAAATTGCAAAAACTGATATATCATCTTTCTTGCCTATATTAACCAGCTAGGTCAGATGTTACTGCTTGGAAGCAGTCAAAAAGACCTGACTGTGGCTCAGACTTCCTGGAGATTTGCAGTTCTTCTTTGTCAGCGTTTATGTGAGCTTCTTGTACTCTTAGTAGAAGGGACATTTAAAATCTTCTTTGACTTCTCAAAAGTCCCCCTAGAGCTAAATGAATGATGTCAGCATCTGTCTAGAACAAATTCAGAAGAGCCTATGTCCTAGAACCATAGTACAACT
>PVKC010001798.1:13007-47747 GCA_004027635.1 Crocidura indochinensis
ACACACACACACACACACACACACACACACACACACACACACACACACACACACACACACACCCCTTGTCAAAGTGCTCTGACAAATGTAAGAACTGCAAATGTCAGTGTCAAATCCTTGTCTTCATATTGATTTGCAGTGCTCTAGCAATGTTTGCTTAGGCTGGATGAGCTTTATTTGGGGGAATCTCTGTGGACGTCAGGCATGGAATCATGGGTGGGAAACACCAGAAGTTAATAAAAATAATGGACAGCCAGATAGTATGTATTTTAGGCTTCTACATTTGGTTCTACATTTCTTTGGTTCTATCCTTTAAAAATGTCAAAAGCATTCTTAGCTTGAAGACTATATAAAGACGAGCCAAGTTCATGATTCCCAGCAACTATTCTCCAGCCTATAAGGAGTTCTGTCTGGTCTGAGCCTTCCTTATCAGTCCATCATGCTGTACTGTCTGTATCTATCCTACCACAACAGGAGGAGGGTGCTGTGCTCAGAAGAATTCATTGATTTCCCCAGAGATAAGTAGGGGATTATGGAAAAGTACTCCATATGGGCCTAGAATTTTACTAACCTGAACTTCCTTTTGTATCTATCTGCCTCTTATTTGCTTTGTTCAAAAGCTTTGGGGTTATCCTTGACTGTTGTCTTCCACACTCATACCAGAATAGAGTGCCTTTTTTAAAAGTAATATTGGAGCATGGCCCTTATTTGTCATCACTATGTTGGGTAGTCTGCTAATCTCTGACTGAATTGTGGTAGTTATTCCCCCCAAATCATCCTATCTCTACCATATTACCACCATGTCACCCACATATTATTTCAATCCCCCCAACTACACATAGCTTTCCCTATTTTACCCTCCATGCTTATCTTGAATATCTTTTTCTCTGTTTTACTGATTCATCTTATTTGTGTTCTGCCTCCCCACAGGGGTTCAAATTTAGGGCAGATGGATAGCAGGGATCTATGCGGACTCTGATCACTGTTAACTTTTCCAATGACTACAATAGTGCTGGGAAGAATTATGTTCCAAAAAATATGTTCTAAGTCCTTCAGTTTCAGAATGTAGCTACCACTGATGCCAGAGACTGGGGCCATTGATGTCTCCTTGTTATTTCAAATACAACATTGCCCCCATAAGAGTCACCTGCTAAGTTTTGACTTAATTAATGCCAAGACTACTTTGGAAACTTAAGTCAACTCTCTCCATCCCCCATCTGTCTCATCTTTTAATTCTCATCTTTTTAATTCATCTGTCTCAGTAATTGTGGAACTCACCATTCCTTTTATTTTTAAAATAATTTCTTTATTTAGTAACTTGGTTCAGAAATGTTCATAGTTGAGTTTTAGTCAAATGTACACAACCCTTCACCAGTTTAACTTTCCCACCACCAATGTTCCCCATCTCCCTCCTACCCTGCTCCCTGCCTATCTTCAAGACAGGCAGTCTATCTATTCACACTATGGTAGCTGCCAGTGCAGTTAATACTCTAACTGTACTTATTGTTCTTTATGGCATGTTCCTCTGTGTTCTGTTCCCCACTCCTCTGGTATATTTCAAATCCAGCTCTTAGCAAATAAAAGTGAACGCAATATTTGATAAATTTAGACCTGGGGATATCAGTGTATGAAATCTGATTTTCATTTAAAAAATGCAAAGTTTCATAAAGTTTTCTGCCTTAAGTGAGAAGCACAGTCTTAATCTTGTTTCATGAAAGGTGATTGCTCTAAACTTTGAGTTGAACAGTTCCTTGGTTGCTTTCTATTGTTTATTTGACCCCTTTTCTTTTATGATTTAATATTCAAAATCAGCCACTCTTACCTGAAGAGAAAAGACTCATTTTTATCATCAGAATTCTGATTTCATTGTCTTTGTAGTTTAGATTCCAGTAGGTTTGTCACTTTGAAAAACCTTAAGACTGGCTCTGTAAATGCCAGTGATGGAGAGGAAAGATTGTGATATATAATAATAGGACTGAAATTATGAAGGGACTTAAAGTGATGGAAAAGCCTTAAGATCCTTATGGAGGAGAGTAAGGAATGTTCATCTGATGTTGGGACCACATCAATACTCAGAGTTGCACGTGTGTCCTGTACTTGGATCAAGGTTTATAGTAACAGGAGTATATAATAATTGATCAGTATCCAAGTGTGACTTTGAGATCTATTCTCTACCTCCTGGGAGAAACTTAGGCTTTACTTTGCAGCTACAACTCTTCAGGAGGGTTCAGGAAGTGATAATTCCTTGGACTCAGAGGAATCCTGGAGATCAGCTCTCCCAGGCAGTGTTGCAAATGAGACCATTAATCCAGGAAGGTCATAGTCAGACCATCATGACCAGAAGAAGATTTCATTGCACTTCCTGCTCCCTACTCCTTTAAGTCTTATTCTATTAATTTAAGGATTGACAACCAACCAACCTTTGGATTTCCCAAGCTATTTGTTGAACTAGCAAGAGGCTTTTGTTTGGTGCCCTGAAAGAATCAGCCACTGTACCTTCCCTTACTGCTCACTCTCCTTCCCAAGCCCATCTGAGCTGACCAAAGGCATGCTCCTAAACCACCCTTGGCATCCAACATCTTTGACTTAAAGGAGGAGAAATTACCCTGGATGACAGCAGTAACCAATCTTTTCCACCCCACAGAGAGTTCTTTGTTAGGCAGAGCTTGATTATGATCAATTTAGAGCAGGGAACTGGGGCAGCCCCCAGCTACTCAAAAGATCAACATAGGCTGCTGGCTCTTTTCTCTTTGCTTTCTTATTTGGAAAGAGAAGGAGACAATAATTCTGTCACTGATAAGGTTAAGCAAGAATACATTAAGGGTGGTTCATTGTGTGATAAATGGAAGTGGAGATGGGTTGTAATAAGATTGCTATGTTCCCTCCTAGGAAATTTCTAAACAACTCAACAGCTCTGAGTTGGGGAAATCATCTCTAAAGGCACAAATGATCCAAAGGTCCCTACAGCCTTAAAAAATAATGACTTTATGATTCAATTTTGACGTGTCATTTGTTGGTAGCCAAAGTATAGTGTTTATGTGGGTAAACTGGAGTTGAATTAATAGGCCCTTTGTAACTTCCTCTGCTTTTCATTCCTGGACAGAGGTCAGAAAGCGAGGCTTGTCTGGGCAGCCTGTGGGAAGCAGACTGCAATGTGGAAGCTACTGAGATATTTTAAGCTTACATGTGGATTATTTTATCAGAGCTCTGGGAAAGGGTTGCTCCGACTGTCTCAGTCTCAGTCTCAGATATGAAAGGGTGAGCTCTCAGCATGAGTGCCAGTTGTTTCCCCGACATGCAGCCTGCAAGAGAGGCAGCTTCCTGTGGCAAATCTGCAGGTGGACCTGAAGGAAGAGTCTCAAGGTCATAGCCCTGGCTCGTTGGAAATTTCTCTAAAGTCCTTTCAGAAGGATTTAGTTCTATCCACGTGGATTTCTCTTTCATCACACCCCAGCAGTGGCAGGAGCCCTGGGGCTTGCTGCAGGGAGCTTTGCTCTGTTGGCCTCTCTCACCAGTAGAGACTTGTTTTTGGCACAGGAAGTGCAGACTGAGGAGGGCCCTTTGATGGGTTGCAGTGAGTAGAGGGGGGTGGCTGCTGTGTGAAGGAATTGCTCCTTTAAGTCATTCCTCCCAGACCACCCTGTGCATTTTAGCTGCCAGTTACTACTGCTCTATGATAGGCTCCAGATGCTCCAGTGAGCCAAATCCCATTCAGGTGTATCTGAAAATTATAAGCTCTGACAAATCTCCACCTGACATGACTGACTGCCTCTCCTATGAGTCCATAAGGAACACACAGTTTCTGTGTTAAATGGGAACTCTACAAGCCAGGGGCATCCCTTAGGTCCTGGCCTTTTTTTTAATTATTATTGATCCCCTGCCTTACTGTAAAATATGAGCATAAAGAATTCAATTACAGGGAAATGATGAAGAAAGCTTTCTCTTCATTTTCACTCTCAAGAATCTAGATGAAAGTTTTAACAAAAATGGATAGAATCACTTTGAGATATGGAGGTATAGAGGTAAGAAACGATGATTGAGTTTTAGAATGTATCAACAATCATCCCATCACTTCACCAGTGTTCATTTCCTTCCACCAATTTCCCTAGTTTCCCTCCTACCTCTGTCTCTCTCTCTCTCTCTCTCTCTCTATCTATCTATCTATCTATCTATCTATCTATCTATCTATCTATCTATCTATCTTTCTATCTATCTATCTATCTATCTATCTATCTATCATCTATTTATCTATCTATCATCTATCTGTCTGTCTGTCTGTCTTTCTGTCTATCTATCTATCTATCTATCTCTGTCTTGTCTGTCTCTCTCTCACTTACTCTGTTCCCATTTTTCATTTTAGGCACAATGATTTGCAAAATGTTACTGAAAGAGTATCATGCATATCAGTTTACCTCCTTTTAGCACCCAGTTTTTGTGTCTAGAGTGATCATTACCAACGATTATTTTAATAGTGTCCCTTCTCTGTTCTAACTATACTCTCCCTTCATTTCTATTTCTTTGGGTATTAGTCTCATATTATGTTTTTTAAACTGTCTACAAATGATTGTGATAATTCTGTGTCTTCTATGTCTGACTCATTTCACTCGCTTGATATTCACCATATACACATACAAGCAAATTTCATGACATCATTTTTCCTAACAGCTGTGTGGTATTCCATCGTGCGGTGGTCCTCAAACTACGGCCCGTGGGCCACATACTGTTTTTGTTCTCATTTTGTTTCTTCACTTCAAAACAAGATATATGCAGTGTGCATAGGAATTTGTTCTTAGTTTTTGTTTTTACTATAGTCTGGCCTCCAACGATCTGAGGGACAGTGAACTGGCCCCCTGTTTAAAAAGTTTGAGGACCCCTGGTAAAGGTACCGTAGTTTCTTCATTCACTCATATGTTCTCAGGCACTTGGATTGTTCTAGCTTCTGGTTATTGTGAATAGTGCTGCAATGAATATAGGAGTGCAGAATGCTTATTTTGCATTTTGATTTTTGGAATCCTAGCATTTATTCCCAGGAGCAGTATCTCCAGGTATATGAAAGCACAATTTCTAATTTACTTTTGCTTGTTTTTTGGCCACCCCCAATGACACTCAGGGCTTACTCCTTGCTATGCACTCAGAAATTGCTCCTGGCTTGGGGATCATATGGGATGATCATATAGGAACTTGAACCTCAGTTTGTTCTAGGCTAGCACACTCAAGGCAGACGCCTTACTCTGACACTGCTCTGGCCCCTCAATTTCTAATTTTTAAGAAAGCTTTCTTTGTCCTTTTGTTTTCTTTCAGAAACTTAGTGAGCTGTCATTGTGCTTCAGATGTTCTGTGGAAGAGTCCTACTTTCCCTGATATACTTCCAGGAGTTATAATGCTCATTAGCATATCAAAAGCCAAGAATTTTCTGTTTCAAGATAATCAAACCTGTTAAATTCTATTTAAAATGCAGACCTTCTCACATCTTCAGTATTAAAATTAATAGTATTATTTGGTAGAAACACTTGCAAAAAATAATGTTTTTAATCTATCCCAGTGCCTAGAAGGCACAGGCCACTCAGTTTGGACATTTTTAAGGCCCATTCATGCATATTATGGGGGCTTTAGTACCTATTTTGTAATTAAATGGACCTGGCTGGAAATATTGCCAAGTGTGGAGGGATAGACCAGTGACTTTCAGCCCTCATTACTAAAGTGAATCAATCCCTTTAAAGTTTAGTGAAAATACAGATGGCCACGAAGCTACAGCCCTCAGGGTTTCACATTTAATAGGTCCCAGTCAAAGGCTGTGAGGAATTTCTCAAGTAATGTTCTTCTGTTTTGGAAACATTTGTTGAAAAATATTGCAAGACATTTGCACAGACTCTGGAAGAGGAGAGATTCTTACCGGTTAAGAGGAACCACGGGTTTATTTCACCAGGAATTAGACTTGGCATGCAGGGTGGGCAGCAGGATGAGAAGTGGTAAAAAATTTGAGAAAGAGATTGACTGGGGAGAGAGCAGAGTTTGTTGAAAGAAGGACTGTTAGACTGAACGGTATCTGACTCACAACTGTTTTTCCTTCCCTACTTTCTTTGAAGGGTAAAGGCAGGGCAAACCTGTCCCTTTGGTAGTCTAAGAACTTAGGATTGGGGTGATTCTACCCAAATAACTACATTTTGCTTTTTGGTCTCTCTTTTTGGACTCTCCCTACATGGACCTTTTCCTCTGCCAACTCTTTCTCATCCAGTCTTCATATTTCTGTCTCAACAAAGAACACTGCTCAACCCTAGCAGCCGTGCTTGATAAGTGACTTGCCTTATAAACATTTCAAATTGCTTAGATTGAATAATACTTATAATTGACCAGATGTTCTTAAAGTAGTTTGTTGTTTCATCTGACTTGACATTCACATTAGAGAAACAAAGACGGTTTTTGCTTTTATTGTTCATTCTCTTAGAAAATTTCTGCTTCAAGCTTGCAGCTGTGTGTGCAAAATCATATTTAGCTTATCCTGTGTGTAAGGAAAGTTTGCAATGACCTTTTACAGTATGTACTATATCTAAGTTTTTTGGGGGAGTGGGGGAAGATATGGGAGGGGGTGGCCATAGCTTGGCTCTGCACTCAAGAATTACTTCTAGTGATGCTTGGGGTAAAATGACAGGGATTGAATCCAGGCAGATCACATTCAATGAAAGCACCCTATATGCTGTATTATCTCTCTAGCTCTTGCTGTTATATTTGAATCAGAATTTGAAGCAAACCTCACAGGACATTACTGTAGAGGGGGCAGTGCCAGGAAACTAGAATTTGATCTGTTTCAAGAGCAATTCTTGGAGCTAAGAAGAGGTGCAGAGCTATGGCTGACATAAGCCAGGACAGTGGTGTCCACACCTAGAGATCAAGTGGAAATCATGGTCTTGGAAGAAATAAAAAGGATATGCCAAAGGTTCGACATGTTATGCTTAGGTTTATGTCTTCTGAAAGTCTGTAAGCTGGAAAATGTGCCAATTTCATGAGCTGAGAAGAGTAGAACTTGCCTGAAAAGGAACAAGATGGGCTAAGGAAAATGGTTTTTGATGAACAGCAATGGTTGTGAACAGAAATGTGTTCTTAGGTGCTGTTGTGTCCAGGGTTAATGGTAGGGCTCAGCTCTAGCTCCAAGGACTCTGTGTTCAAGCAGTAAATTCTCAACTTTTGACAATCTGAAACACATGGTGGAGTGATGATCAACACTGTTCAGCTGAAAATAGAGCAGGTTTCTAGAGGTTACGGTATTCCATTCTCCCCAGTACAAAAGCCATCTGCTTGAATTTCATCAAAGACTAAGTTGATCATATTCTTTCTCTGCTCACCAATAGAGGTAAAGCAATCCCCCCAAAAATGCATGCCTAAATAACAAGTTTGAACCCAGGTTTGCTAGATGGCAAAATGGCATTATTTATTCCCAAATTTGTTTTAATGCACCAAATCTGGAATGCCAGACTGTACCTCTATTATAGAGACTTCTCCCCACTCTACTTTTTCACTGAGGCCTTGTGTACACAGTGTCTTCCACACTAACACCACTAACCCTTACGGAACAGCTCACCATGAATTTCTTTAGCCAGTATCCAGTTCAAAATCATTCTAGTAAAAGTTTATCCAGTAAAAGTCTAGCTAGTCTTTTAGGACTAGCAAACATTCTTCATCAAAGAACAGTTGTCACATTTTGCAATTTCTTTTTTTTTTTTTTTTTTTTTTTGGTTTTTGGGTCACACCCGGCAGTGCTCAGGGGTTATTCCTGGCTCCAATTTTAAGAGCTTTAAGTGATGTTACGGGAGGGACATGAGAGATGGGACCTGGGTTAGTCACTTGTATTGCGAGCACCGATACTGACTGATTTGGTCAACCAAGCACTACTAGAAGTGATTCTAGATCACAGAGATGAGAGTAGCCCCTGAATAATGGCAGACACGACAGTCCCACAGCCACCAAAGGAAGATGTTTCTTGAAGAGAGAAAAGGTTAAGGAATAAATGGGAAAAAATGCGATAGATGTAAAGAAAATTCTAACCCATAATATTAGGATCTAGAAAACTATTTAAAATGGTTATAGCTAGCTATAGAGTCATTTGTTCAAGGAGTAAAAAAAAAAAACTCAAGTAAAAATAAACTCTAGGAGGTGTTTTAATTCTGGTACCTTCTTTATACCCAGATAACTTTGACCTCTTCTGGATCATCTCAGAGTTTTTATTTCTAAAAGGCTTTGGGTCAAATTATACTTGTTTAAATTCTCTTCAACTTTCTCTCACCCATCCAAATGATACTTGAATTGTGTAAAAGTGTTGGTGTTTTTAGAATATACACTTAAGATGTATTGACTCAGTGACACCAATTTTTATTGGGAGAGGTCACATTTACCCATACAATCTCCTTGCTTTACTCTGAGTTTGTTTTTTATTTTTTTATTTTTTTTTTGTCTCCATGAGTATGGAGTAATGTTGGCCTTCTGAGACTCTCCTCTGCTTGAGCATTGATAGGTTGGCATGTCTGTTCCTTATCTATTATATTTGTATCATTTTTTCTTTTACTTTGTGGAATTATGTCTGTATAATTTCAAATCCTGCCATCTCTTCTTTTCTTCTGAGCCATATAATCCTTTCCCTTCTAAATTCCAGGTTCCCTCAATGATCCATTTAATATATACATATTATGTATACATAAATAAGGTACATACTCAACTTTCTAATAATACAGACTCAACTGTGTGATCCTAAGAGTAACTTGCATAAATGATGGTGCATTTACAACCTAATAGCAGAACTTAGGCAGCATCAGCCTTTATCCCACAACTTGATAAAGTCACAACTAAGTGTGACATAATGGCAAGGGGTAAATGGGTTTTCATAAATGAGGCAATTCCTTGTGGGATCTTTCCTATTGCTTTTAACAACCATGTGTGAAAACTGAAGCCAGAGAACATTGCTGGTTGCAGACATCTGCCTGTCTGGCCTCAAAGCCCCTCTGACTATTTCAATATTCTGCCTTGTTGTTTACCAACTTATCATATATGTGAAGGATGACTTACTCTCAAAACCTAATATTCATCTCTTTTTAAACTTTTCTCTGCAATGAGTGGGATAGTTTTATTCTCAACTCCCAAGTTTTCTAAGTACTGTTTTCATGCATAATTATATACTTGTGTTATTGGTTATCTTTACTTTTTTAATTCAGCCAATGATATCAGCATATTGACTCTATAGATGCAAGGTGGGTGGGACCTGTGTCTCACATATCTTTGAAATTCTCTCAAATCTTTCTGTACATATTCTGGTCATTGTTTGGTGTATTGGTTTTGAGTGCCCCTTGCCATGTCTTAACTGTTTTGCATATAACCGTCTTCTGTAAATATAAAGTTGGACAAGAAAAAATATTTTCATGACCTCAGATCTTACAGAGAATATGGTTATCTCCTGATAGTCAAATTATTTTGACTATCCTCCATTCAGAATGAAATTAGATAGACCTGAAAACATATAATGTAAATAATTTGGGGTCTTGAGATTATGGAAGTTCAAATGACCAGAGCAAAACACGTACAACCAAAATACATACTTATAATAAAATACCATATTTTCTGGCGTATAAGATGGCTTTTGAAAAAAAATAAGTCAACCAAAAATAGTGGGTCGTCTTAAACACCGAGTATATCCCGAAAAATGTTTCAATATGCCGCTAAACGAAGATTATCTGAATATTGCCACAAAACGAATTTTTCCAACTTGATCCTGCACCAATCACTGCAAGGTTGCTCGGACCACCTCTCTAGCTCAGCCAATCCAAGCAGGCTTTTGATGCATGCAAATTAGACAATGTTCTGGACCCGAATATATACTGTAACAATCCTGCTCAGAGTGGCGAGAGTCAGAAAGGAAGTCTATTACAGTATACCCTTTGAAACTTTGCTTGTTGTGATTGGCTCACTGTGGTACATACAGTTGCAGCACAGGAGTGTTCTGCCTGATACAGCGAATATAGGCCTAAACCTATGGGTTTTTTTGGTTTGTTTTGTTTTGGTTTTGATTTTTGGGTCACACCCAGCAGTGCTCAAGGGTTACTCCTGGCTCCATGCTCAGAAATTGCTCCTGGCAGGCACGAGGACCATATGGAGCACCGGGATTCGAACCGATGACCTTTTGTATGAAAGGTAAATGCCTTACCTCCATGCTATCTCCTGGGTCCTTAAACCTATGTTTTAACTGCAAAATTAGGGGGTCATCTTATAGGCCCAGTCGTCTTATACGCCGGCAAATATGGTACATACTTCCCATCGCATCTATACAATGAGTGTCAAAAGGCCCAAATCAAGTGCAAAGAATCCAATCCCTATCCCTACATGTGTTAATATCAGTGGGCAGTAGTTGAGAAGCCATAAAGGATCAGACAAGCTCCCAGCTGAAAAGGCCCTTCATTACTATGTTCTCTGTATAAAAATCAGTGATAAATGCTGTAGTAGGAAAGCACATGTCCTCAGGGTAGGACAACCTGTGAGTGGAAGAAGCCAGCACATTTTGGCTGAGAGGGAGGTGGACTATTTTCGACTATTTCCATTAATGTTTATTAAGTGTCTGTTACACTTTTAGATATATTTGACCTACATAAGTGAACAAATCTGCCAAAGGCCCTGGCCTTTCTGAAGCATACATTCTAGAAAATTAACCAATGTTAAGGAGACACCAATGCTTTTCTTGAAGTGTCAGATAACAGTTGGACTGTGTGGATGGGTGAGAGCCAGTTGTGAAAAGGTCCCTTTTACTTAGAAGGCACTGAGGTAACAGATTTCACAGATGGGGTTCTCTGAAATGATTCTGTAGCAAAAAAGATAAGAAACATTTGGCTTTAGTAATAACGATTAAACCAAAGCTTCTCTTTCCAGGGTGCCAAAGGTTTGACCTCCTGATGAGATGACTGTTTGCTGGGGTTTCTTACTCAGTGCTTATTAGAGGGAAGGAATAGGCTGAGATAGGTTATCTGTGATGCTGAAAGTAGACTTGGATGTTATCATCAAAAGGAAAGGATTTACCCATAAGATACAAGTCAAGACACTCCTGGTCAAAGCTTTTTAGAGCTCTCACATAAGTGCTCTGAAAACTGACCCCAGTTGGCCTCACTTTGCAGAGGTCCAGTAGCAGCCAGGAGAAAGAAGCTCTGTTGGTTTTTGTGGAGATACCAGCCAGCCAGCCTGACCGTTTGCGTTTCTCTCATTTTAGACTGTTCTGCCATGACCACGGCGCGCTACCGGCCCACGTGGGACCTGGCCCTCGACCCACTGGTGTCCTGCAAGCTCTGTCTCGGGGAGTATCCTGTGGAGCAGATGACGACTATTGCCCAGTGCCAGTGCATCTTCTGTACTCTGGTTGGTCTTTTTGGAGGAAACATCTATGTCAAAGAATTTCAGTATGAGCTCTTAGCGTTCAGTTTTAGAGAGACCACACAAACTTTTGACCTCACTTTTGGGAGTGAAGTCGTCTCTTTGTGAGGATTCTGTATGTTTATCTAGGGAATTCTCTGTACATCGTGCAGGCCTCTGACAGTGCAAATTTTCATCACATTTTATTTTGCATTACAAAAGCAGTCACTTTAGTGCCATTTTAGAAGCAAGAAACACGACTGAGAAATCTTTTAATGGCATGTGGTCTACTTTCTGAAAGAAAAAGTTTTACCATACCTTACTTTAAATTTCATTGAGCAAATACCTGATTGTAGATTTGGCAGTGCTAAAGTAGTGAGAGTATATAACTAGAATATTTCACTATTCTACTATTTCCTGGTTCAGTGCTGAACTGGAATGTAGGCATCTTGAAAGCACATGTGAATGTTCTTAAGGTGTGTTCAGCTTTACACTGGTTGGCTATATTGGGGTCTTGAAGTGTTTTGCATGATCTTTAGGCCTAACTCATTTGTATAGTTTTAATTGTCAGAAAAAGAAAACAAAAAGGGAATAGACTTTACATTTCAAAAATCTCTAATTTAATTTTACTTAATTTTTCTATTAAAGAAATGCAGAAACAAAGTTCAGAAAGGAAAATTCAAACTTTACTTTCTTTAAATAATAATTAAAAAATTTTTGAGTTTAACTATATTATTTATGGCCCATATGATTGACCTGCCAGGGTACTTAAAAATGTCTGTTCTGTGGTCTTTTCTGCTATTTTTACACTGGTCATGTTCTTCCTTCTTGTCTATATTTTGAGTATCACATTTTATTTGTCTTATAATCTTGAGGTAAGGGCAACCACCCATATTTCCCATTTTATAGATAAGGAAATGGACCACTAATATTATGCATTTGTCTTGTGACTTCTTTTTTATGCCAGGCGCTGGCATTCAGAAGAACAGAATTCTATCCCCAAAATGCCAGGTTTCTTGCAGGCCTCATAATAGGTAATCAATAAAGGCGCACCAGATTGAATCTCAGTGAGTCTGTCTTAGAGCTCTAGTTGACAGCCAAGAAATGTGCCTCATTAAAGCTGAAGGAAAGTGACTTCAACCTGGAGGACAGGAAATTGCTCTTGACATTTTTCTGAGCTGGCAGAGAACAGGAGAGAGAGAGCTGGAGAGACAGATTTCCATCCAATTGACACAATGAATTGGACTCATTTTCATTTTGAAGTGATGCGGTAGGATAGTTGAGCATGTCAGGGTGGATTAAATAATTAGCTTTGTGAAAATTGCCTTCCTCTTGCCTGAGGAAAAGTTTTCCACTGTCTATCAATTGGATAGACTCTTCTTTCTTCTTTGCCCAGTGATGTCTTTGGGCCCATCATCTGCATCTTTTGAATCTCATCACATGAATCTCATCATCTGCTTATCTTTCAAGGGGTGGGCCTCTGAGATCAGGGCTTATTTTCATTCCCTTAAAGTAGATCATTCATCTTACCCACTCCTTCATTTTGTTGTTGTTTTAACTTTCTATTTCTAGAAAATTGTAATAAAAATAAACAAGCTACTAGCAGCTCTAATTCTAATCAAACACTTATTTCAAGCCAGTCTGTGACTATGGGAGGAAACATGCACCATTTTCTCAGAGAGAGACTTCTTGAAGGACCAAGTAACCCTGAAGTCATTGGGATTGTTTTTGGACAACCATTAATTAAAAATTAAGTCTTTAGGTCAGAGTGACAGTGTAGTAGGAAAGCTTGCATGTGAATGACCTGATCCCGGACACCCATTGTGTATGCCTGAAATCTATCAGGAATGACCCATTAGCAAGCACAGAGCAAGGAATAATCTCTGAGCTCCATTGGGTGTGGCCTTAAAACAAACAAATAAGAAATAAAATGATGATAAAGAGTTATTCTTATATCTATTGCTTATTGGACTGTGGAGTCAAGGAAACACGTAGATGTGTGGTGAGGACACCTTACCTGTTGTCCCATGATGCTGTGGCTACCCTTCAGCATCTGCCTCAAGTTTTTATCCTTAAGAATCCTAAACAAATGACTAAGGAGAGAAACCTGAGCCTATGGGCAAGAGTTGTGACTTTTCTTTTCTTGAGAAAAAAACATGAGGAGGGAGCAATGATTGAAGAGAGAAAATCATGTTTCAGCATTACAAAACTTATGTATTTTTGCTGACACAGTTGTGTCTAGTCTGACAGATACCAGCATTTAGGGGAAAGTCTTTTTCCAATGGCAGGAAAAAAGACTTAAAAAAGAGACAAGCGGACTTAAAAAAGTGACATGCTTGTCCCACCTCAAGATACTAGGTCCCCATCAGTTTAAGAAAGGAATTATTGCTTTTCTAATTGTCTTTAAAGAAAAGAAAGTCATGAAAATTATTGTTTTAGCCATGGGAAGATGAAATAAGCTAAATGAAATGCACACATATGCATTTTTACTTTCCTATAGAAGTATCTTTTTCAATATTCATTATTGAGATTATTTGTGATTGCCGGGAAATTTGCCTTAGGACCAAAAGAATAGTTTTGGTAAATAGCTTGAGAAATTCTTACTAAAAGATAGCTTTTAGTAGACAATAACTTTGCCCATGGAATGTGAAGGAGTAACTGCATTACAAATAATTAAAATAAGGCTTAGCTTTTTTAAAGGGAAGTTTTAAATTGGACTTCATAGAAATTTGTGATCGAACACAGATTTTGAATTTATGCCAAAATCTTTGTTCTCATATATACAGATATAAAGAACATATATGTGATCTATGATATATACAAGCTTCTTAATTTCTCAAAATCTTTGTCTTCCTGTTTACTGTTTCTTCAACTTCATGAACAAATTGAATGAGTACATGTATATAAACCACTGAGCTGCAGCCTGCCTGGTTATAAGTAATACAGACATCATTTCTTTCTCTTCCAAACCATAGCCATAGATGCTCAGGATGTTGTGAAATGCTACTAAGTCCCCCATCCTTCCAAGTACTTGTTTTAATTATGGTTCTTCACTTTGTACTGAAGTTGAAGATATGAGTCCTTAATGGTCATATCTTCTCACCACTTTTTTCTTTGCATTATGAACAGTGGGTGTTTTATTCACTTCCTTTTTTTTTTTTTTTTTTTTTTGGTCTTTGGGTCATACCCAGTAGTGCTCAGGGGGTTACTCCTGGCTCTATGCTCAGAAATCGTTCCTGGCAGGCTCAGGGGACCATATGGGATACCAGGGTTTGAACCACTGACCTCCTGCATGCAAGGCAAATGCCTTACATCCATGCTATCTCTCTGGCCCCTCACTTCCATTTTCTAATAATTTTTGAATATCTGCCTTGTGCCAAGTGTCTTGATTAAAAATTGAATCAAAGTTTAAAAAAGATAGACCCTAAAATCTAAGACCCCATTATCAAGAGGAGAGAAAAGTCTAATTGTTGCCATTCAAATGGGATTGGCTGAACTTTCGGTCTCTATCAAGGTATGGGACATCCTGGGAAGGGAATAATGAATAATATATGACCAAATTCTGAAGACCATTTGAAACAGCTTTCAAAGAAACCAGGAAGTATGGACTATTCAAGAAGCTAAAAATATAATGTGATGGGGCGAGATTGGGTTGGTTTTGTCAAGGTGTCCACTAGTTTCTCAGGAAAACCTGATTATCTTGACAGCAAAGCAAAGTCTTAGATGTGGAGTGCTATTTGTATGATGCTGTACAGACAAGAGTGTGAGTCTCTGTTCCCATGAACAGACCACTCAGAACAAGTCAACTGTTCTTCCCCTTCTGAGTCAGATCAGAATAGAAAGGGAACCAGAGAACCATTTCTTCCCCTCAGTGAGACCAACTTTTATTCATGCCATTATTTGTCTTAATAGCTGTTTAAATTGTACCTTAAATATCCTTGGCTCTTTTTAGAGTAGCTGTATATCTTGTAAAGATCACAACCTATCAATTGGCTAAACATGCCTAGACTCCAATGAGTTTCCTATAAACATTTCTCTTCAAAGTTTATATAGCCATGGGGTAGATTCCTGGTCTATTATGATACAGATACCTTTCAGCAGTATCCAGTAGAAAAAAATATAGAGATTAATTATAAGATCTACCCAACACATCTGGGGACAGCGAGGTCATGTGGAGAGGCATAGGTAAAGGAATTTTATGTGTTGTGTGTGTGTGTGTGTATATATATATATATATATATATATGTATACATACATATATATACATATATATTTAATGTTTGGAATAGAAAAAAAGAAGGAAAAGGGAAGATGTCCATCTGATGAGTTATCTAAATCAAATATGATCCGTGAAACAATGGTACCTTCATGGAAGTAGTGAATCTGGCTCCTCTTTAATGCCCTGGCTGGTGATGTGTTTATTCAAGTTGGCCTGCTTTGAAGTGGATGTCTTGGCCTCAAAATTTAAGTTTGGCTCTTGCACTACAGAAAAAAAGTTCAGTGTTCAAAATGCTCATTATGTTCAGTTCTTCACTAATGAGAAACCTTGGGCTAATCATTGAACCTCCTGTCGCCTCTTGTTTCCTCATTCAGAAAAGGATGAGGACACTTCAATTTCTGAACCCCAGATTACTGCCATGAATGATCCAAGTCCCTTCTTCCCCTTCAAAAAATGTCTAAAGTACTGAGGGAATTTTATGCACTGCAGTTTACATGTGTATATATAAAAGTTGACATTTCTATGGCATCTTTGACCCATCTGATTCCAAGTTCATCTCTGGCAATCCGTACTTAGCAACATAGCCCAGAAACTTGAATTCATTGGGACAGTAAATTATTGCATTAATTGACTAAATTCCTGGACTGGCCACTGACACGGGACTTTTCTTAGTTAGAATATGTTAAAATCTGATTTTAACATTTTATATTTTATATTTTTATATTTTATATTTTATATTGGTTTTATATTTGCTCCTGAGTCTACTGTACTAAAATACCAGAATTGGGGATTTGCAGCAACACATTTATTCCATCTCCTGACTGATAAAGAAGGAAATAAAAATCTGAAATCAAGTTGTTGGTAGGACAGAATTATCTCAAGTACCTGCAAGAGAGGATCTTTCTCATTCTCTTTCCAGCTGCTAGGTGTTGCCCTCAATTCTTGGTATCCGTTGGTCTGGAGAAGTAGCATTGCATTGTGTCAATATCTCAGCTTGTCAGTATTAGCTTTCACAGTATATCTCTGTCTCTCTTCTTCTTGCAAGGACATTTTCATATTGTGATGGGATCTGCTCTGCTCTGATATGCCTTAATCTTAATTAATCAGATCTGTTTCTGAATAAAGTCATATTCTGAGGTTTAGAGGGAGAGGCAGATGGATTTCATACATTTTTGGGGGCAAAGACAATTCAAAACACCTTCTATGTATTGTCCAAATTGATGGCGTGAGAATTGCTGCAAACACAGTTTATGATGCTTTGAGTGCAAGTTCCAAGAAATAACACTTCATAAACTCACAGCAGAGGTAAATTTCATCAGAACAGTTCCTTGTTTCTGCACCACAGAAGTTCCCACCGTACAGTGCTACTGTCTGTCATGAGTACAAAGATGTCAAGAAGTGTCCTCACAGTGAACTTTTGATGCTGCCACCGCTTTTCCCTGGGGTTTCACATACAACTGGACAGTGCTCTGTGAGACCTGGCATGCAGCTGTTTTTCTGCTGATCCCACCTCTTTCCATAGTCATCTACCAGAGCCACCATCTATTCCTCCAGACCTGCTGCCTTCTGTCCCAGCAACACTCCCCAAATTAGCCCATTCTACCAGGTTTTCATATGGACAGGAAGTGACTTGAGCCATGGTGAGATACTTTAATTCCTCTGGAAATTCTTCATATTACAGTCAAGGTAGATTTAAAGAAAAGTTGACTCCTGGTATAGTACACACTGGCAAGCAGCTGAAGCGCTGCCCCGAAGACATTATTGCACAATGACTTTCACACTTACTGTGTAATTCCCCTAAGTCCCCCACCCCCACACACAGCTTTTACATCAGTTTATACTCAGCCCACAATGAAGAAATGGACTCATGCTCCTAGAAGCCTTTCCTCCTTCCTCTCAGCTAGCCAACATTTTCCCCAGAGGATTGCTGGATCTCAGTGAAAGAGAAAACAAAAATATGACTTCAATTCTGAGATTTTCCTCTGGTGGGTGGAGAGTGACACAAGAAGACACTGATTTGGGGCTAGAGCAGTGGCTCAGAACTGTAAGGCATCTAGCTTGCCGGAGCTAGCCTAGGATGGACCTCGGTTCGATCCCTTGACATCCTAAATGGTCCCCCAGCCATAAGCAATTTCTGAGCACATTACCGGGAGTAACCCCTGAGCATCACCAGGTGTGGCTGAAAAAAACAAAGCAAAACAAAAAAAAAAATTAAAAAAAGACACCGACTCCCCTACTGAGACCCAGTGAGTACTCCAGGTCATTAGAGCAAGACTTAATTTTCTTTTCATCTTCACATTATCTCTCAGTCTCACTCTTGTGCCCAAACTTTTGGATTCATTCATCATCAGGTTATATCACAATCACTATGGCCATGGCCCAGTTGGCAACATAATGGTTCTCTAGTTGTGTTCTCTTGAGAGCCTGACAGCACTAACAGGACAATTTAGTTGGAGATGAAGTCACAGGCCAGGATATGAGTTGCAACAGGTCATCTGCTTTGCAATAGTGTCATGTAGTAGCACACGTCTCTGGGATCTCCAGAATCTCTGCCAGATCACAAGAATTGTATTTATTAGCCAAGCATCTGATAAAATGTGTATGTTCTAGTCATTTTTCTGTTGATCAGCTGCCAGATATTGATCAACATTTAAGCACAGGGATTAGGAAAATAATGATACTTTTTCCTTCAAAAGACTTTACCTGGGGAAGAAAGATAGCACAGCAGATATTTCTTAGCCCAGTACTTCCCAGAAGTAACTCCTGAAAACTATTGGGTATGACTTTAAGAAAGAAAATAAAAAGAAATATAAAGACTGCCTTCTAATATATAGAATATATAAAGAAATCATTGATTATTGATGGTCATAGATACCAAGAAAATACATTTGGTTCTGATAGCACCTCTCTATATCTAGGGAAGCATCTAAAGCTATAGAGCAATCATATTCATATATTCATATCTCCCATGGCTGTTATTTCCCACTATGAGAAAATAGAAGTTCATCAAATTGAATTGCTTTGCTCAAGTAAGGGTCCAAATTCAGTACTGTGACTTCAGGATCTTGCTCTTTAAATACTTACTTAGGCTACCAAGGTTATTGTTTGGCCCTATTTATGCATAATGTTTACAAATAGTAATTCCCTGTGAAGCTAAGCAACTCAGGAGCCTTTGATCACAGTTTCTTGTAGTTTTACTCCTGCTGTCATCAATAGCCAACCGACTAGACTAGCCAACTTGCAAGTGGGAAATTGACAAAATGCAGACATGTCATTTTGGGCAAGAGAGATTTGTCTCTGTGGCTGACTTCTTGGCAGGAAACTTCTGACACTAGGAGGCAGATTAGCAAATCAGCACTACTGTCTCCCTCTCTGACTCTTCATGGACCATGATTTCAAAGAGTTGGAAAACAAAATGGAAAATGAAATGCCTGGAACATTCTGTGGTTCCTGCCACTATCCCTCCTTCTTGCCACTCCCCTCCCTTCTCCTTCTCCTTTATAAAGGGTATGCTCTTCTTCCAGGAATGTCTTTGTCACTGTGGCCACATCTTCATCTCTGGAAAGTCTTTCTGATCCAGCCCAATTGGACCCTTGCAGTAATCTGCCTCGACCCCACCCCCTTCCCTGGAGGGTAGAGCAGAGTGTGTCATAATACTCTGTGTCTTTTGCCCCCACATCTGCCCTAAGGTGCTTGGTGTCCTGCACTGCCTTTGTATCTATGAGTCAAGAACAAATCAGGATGTACCCTGGGTTGACTCAGATTTTAAATTAAAATACGAAGAATTTTTCATTCTAAGAAAAACATATGAGGAAATAGAAAATACTTAGCAAATAATAACTTATGAAAGAGATCTTAATTGAGAAGGAAGAAGCAAACAATAATAAGACACTGGAGCTGGGGAAAATAGCTCAAGTGGTAAAATACAGGCCTAATATGTGAAAAGTCTTGAGTTTAATCCAAACTCCACACTGGTCACCAAGCAGATGTAGCCTGGTAGTTCTTGAATACCAGAGAATGGAATACACAAAGACAATTCTCAGAGACAAACTAAATTATCAGGAACACCACTACCCCACAGGTACAGGCTCCTGAGCACTACCTGTAGCCCTTATTTTGAAAAGAACTTTTTGTTGTTGATGTTAAGACAACATGAGTTTGAATCCTCTCTAAGAAGACTGTGGCTGTGAATCCATTGGTAATTTCACCAAATCTTTGCTTTCTTGGCCAGAATAAAAGTCTAACAACTTCCAAGAGTTGTCCACATTATGGACTAGCATAGACAAAGTAATTAACACAGTGCTGACACTGGAAAGTCTTTGGTTAAGGAGAGCTGTAATTAATATGGTAGTAGGAAAAATATCAGTCTCTACAATTGTGCTATGTTTCTTTTTCTTATTTATTTTTGTTTGTTTGTTTTTGGGCCACACCTGGTGATGCTCAGGGTTTACTCCTGGCTATGTGCTCAGAAATTGCTCCTTGATTGGGGGACCATATGGGATGCTGGGGGATTGAATTGTGGTCCATTCTAGGCTAGTGTGGGCAAGGCAGCATCTTACCACTTGTGCCCCCATTCCGGCCCCTCTTGTTTATTTTTAACAGAAGCTTTTTTATTTGCTCAGTTTTTTGCTCATGTCAAGAGAGATTTTAGCTAGCAAAACATAATCAGGGTTTCCCGACATGGACAATACCATTACCTCCTACCCCTTGCCAGGCAGATTCAAGATCCCTTGCTAGATTGATCCAAGAGTTGGTAGATATGGGTGAAAACTGGGGACATTTTCTGTCTGTTCACTTTAAAGAAGGTAGTCTTCCAGGATGGCACTAAGTGCTTATTTTTATTTTTTTTATGAAAGGACAGGAAGTCAAATAAGTTAAGGAACCTCCATATTAGATTAAGATTTAGTTTATGAGTCTTGAGACACTTACTGAAAACTAGTTTTAGATGGATGCATGATCAGATATTTGTACATATTTTTTATTTTATTTTATTTTATTTTATTCTAATATGTATTTTCTATAATGAACAAGTGGATGATCCCAGAAAGAGTCATTTGGGGGAATCACAGACGCATTCTACTCTTGCAGAGCTGTCTGGGAGCAGGACATTATTCACAGCTTCTTATCTGATGCAAGGTCCTTAAGCATGCAAGGTCCTGAAGCACAAGGTGGAGAGGTTCTGGCTCTCCACTGTGTTATTCCATACTGGCTGTACTTGTATTTTGCTTCTTAGGGAGGATCAACAGCCTCCCATTACGTACTGCTGTTTTTGGCATTTTATCATATTGTGGCATCAGTGTTCTCCAGAGATCCTACTTAGACAAACTTAATTATAAAAAGAAAAATAATGATCTAGCTCTTAAGGTTTGGGTTTTATCTTACCATCTGATGATGGTGAGACAATTATTACTCATAAACCTCAGATAGCCACAATCATTTTAATATTTTAACTTTGCCACTGCCCAAAGACAGAAATTGTGCTGGGTGCTGTTTTTGGTTTGTTTTGCTTTCTTTGAGAGTCACACCCATTGATGCTCTGGGTTTACTCTTTATTTTGCATTCGGGGATCACCACCCCACTTTTGGCAGTACTTGGGGGATCATCTGGGGATTGAAACTGGTGTCTGGGTACAAAGCAGTTGACTTACTGTATTATCATTCTGGCTCAGTGCTGGGTGCTTTTATATATGTTTTTCTTAACATAAACATACCATCATAAACTACATAAACAAACATATCAAATAATCTAAGATAGGCCTTTACTCTACTATTGTCCAGAAAACTGTGACTCAAGCTCATCAAGGTTCAGGCCCCTTTCTAAAGTTCAGGGTTCCACATATCTGCCTATCTGCAAAGTGAAGAGTTTTGTATCCACACCCCCAATACCCTACACATGTCATACAGCCAAAACCAAACGTTCCAGTGCTTCCTGACTATAACCAGGTTATTTTTATAATGTCAGCAAACCATAGTTCTCTCTCCCTCAGTGCTGCCAGAGCCAGTTGCAAACTCATGGAGACTATGTAGTCCTCAACCTTCCTTCCCCTCTTTCACCTGGATGTTGGTTTTTGTTGTGTATGTAAACATTTTTATGGGATTATTATGTTACTGACCCTACCCTGATAGGTGATTGTGCCCTACCCTAGGGTGTGACCTGGCATTCTGTTCCCACTCAAGGGTGGTACCTGATCTTGATCCCACCATTGGGTGGTACCTGATTCTGCGGCATAAAAGCAAGGGTCTGTGGAAGGTAAGGGCTTTTTTCCTGGGGCCTATTCTTAGGCCTTTTGGCTTCGGCCTCTTGACGGAATAAAGAGCTGTTTTCTTCAGAAGGCTGACTGCCTGTTGGCTTTCTTCCCACCGCATTCACCTCAGAACTGCCGGCTGAACAGGGTAACAGATGCGTGGTCCGAGCTGGAGGAGAAAGGCCTCATCCTCCATCCCTCCATCAGTCAACCTCATCAGGAGCTGATTTGCAACAGGTTTAGATGAGTTTGTCTATGAAATTCCTACTGTCTTAGGTTTTAAAGGAAGATCCATGACAGGTTCATCCATACTAAGTTCTCTGCCTTCAAGATTTGGTTGTATGTACTTAATCATGAGGACCTCTTGCTAAACATGGATTTAGCAGGGATTGCCCAGCCAGTTTGGGTTTGAATATGGACCTTACTTACTTTTACTCTTTAACTAAGCAGGAGGCTCCTTCTTTAACAAGTTACTCTTCACTTCTAATAGAACATTCTTCTTTCTGTAAGACTGTTCCAAGGAGTACAAATGAGGTCACTTAATGGTCTCACAAGATTCTTGGATATTGTAAATTGTAGTAAAATGGCATTTAAGGAAAGCAGATTGGGAACTAATTACAGAGATCATCCAGGATTCTTGTTTTTTGTTTTGTTTTTTTTCCTACCATAAATATCATAATGAAAGAGCCAAATGGGGCAGTTTTCTTTGTGAATTTATAATATGTGAAACAATGGACTAGTAGGACCTGGGTGTACACACACACACACACACACACACACACACACACACACACACACACACACTTTCCTTGCTGACTTTATTAACTTTGTCAGACTTACTGAATTTTGTTTTTCCTGAGGTTGTACTTCCAGGGATTCTATTTACAACCTTTGCTTTGTGAACCAACATACAGACTTCCTCATAGAAGGTGCACTCCATAAATATTTGTTAAGTGAATTAAAACTCCAATTTGGTGTTTGCTATGGGTTACACAGTGAAAATACAAAACCCTAAAGGAAAGGAGCAATGTGCCTGATTTATCACTTTTTTTGTACCCCATTGTTTCTTTAACCTTAAAGAGATAATGATGTTTAAGGATATTTCTCTGTTTTCTTTCAGTGCCTGAAACAGTATGTGGAGCTCTTGATCAAAGAAGGATTAGAGACGGCAATTAGCTGCCCCGATGCTGCCTGCCCCAAGCAGGGTCACCTGCAGGAAAATGAGGCATGTGAAGATGAAGAAATGGGACTGTAATGCGTGCATGCATGTCTTGCTCATTTGCTTATTTTGTCCTATGTTCTCTGTCTTGATCTTGCATTTTATGAGTCTCAGCATCTTATATTCACAATTTGTTTGCTTTCTTCCTTAGATTGAGTGCATGGTTGCAGCTGAAATTATGCAAAGATATAAAAAACTACAATTTGAAAGAGGTAGGTTTCCCGTACGATTTTCTAGGACAGAAATCCAAATAACTGTGGGGGAATAATTTTGATAGCTAGAATGTACATGGTTTGGCTTATTGTAGATAAACTGGTTTCTGAAATCCAGTTCACAGTTCCAGTGATCTATTTGGTACTCATAATGATTCCTTAAACACAATTTATTCAGAGGGATTTTGGCTTATAGGGTAGTGTTGTGGTTTAAGGAGATACACCCTTACTGAATTAATTATTCTTCCACTACGTTAAAGTCTAATATAGACCAAATATAAACCAGCACTGAAGTTAAAAACACAGAAGCACACAAAGAAGCCCTAAATCTAGACATCAGAGCATTGTGATGATCTCCATAATAACAATGGTCAAAATGGAATCTGTTTGCATTCACTTTTTACCTAGTGCGTGCTCCACTAGTAAGGGTTGAGTGAATAACTGAACTCCTTTTCTCAGAAAGCATTACAAGAGCCTTGCAAGAGTCATTGCTTCTTAACCTGATGGGAGAGTTTTAGTTGCTCTCCACCTGTAGTGGTGTCATTGAGGGCATGGATCAGCTTTTCTGTTCCCAAGTTCTGTTAGCTGCAGGCTCTTGGGTTCCCTAAGAGTATGATGTGAGAGCATAGAGCTACCGTTTTCAGTGTTGTTGCAAAGAATTCAAACACGTTGAATGTCCAGAACTAATCTTTATCTTTGATGTCCTCTGATGTATTCAGAATTTTGAAAAGATGTTTTAGAGATGGTGGGGATTCTGGTTGAGCTCTGGCCTCAGGCTCATCTGAGAAGGAACAGATAACAGTCATATCTAGATGGCAACCCTTAAGTAAAACTTTATGGTTATTAGAGCATATCCAAATTCTGAATTTTTAATTTAAGCAATAGTCAGGTTTTTGTATGCATCAGGCAGTCACATGTAAGTCACATGCAGAAAAGTAATCCTGCATTATCCTTTCATAGTAAATAATGTCAAAATGAGGGTGGGAGGCAGAGTAGGCCAGCAGAAAGTATCAGGAGATTACTATACTAGTTCAAAGTGGAGAGGGTTGTTATTATTATTGAGAAAAAGCATTTAAGAAATGCTTTTTGAGTTTTACTTCTAAAAAAAAAAAGAAAGTGTGGTCAATTTCAAAGAAACAGGAATTTGGTGGCATTGAAATTTTGTTTTAAATAGTTTATTTAAACGCCATATATTATTTTATTTGGGGATGGTTTATACCTTAACTATAAGGCATGATATAAAAGTCGATATGTGGAATTATAAAATTGATTAACTTGGATTTTGGAGACTTTTACTTCCTACAAATGTTTTCCAGAGAGAATTTTGACAGAAACTGATAGTTATTTGAATTGCAAGAAACTGAACTTTCTATGACATTGAATTTTAAAATGTAGCTGAGTAATGTTCCTACCTAATAATTTAATTATTGTTATTCCTTCAGGACTTTGGCTTAGTCAAAGAATTAAGTTTCCTTTTGCATAGAAATGAAGCCAAGTTGACTTAGGTTAAAAGAAAATCTCTCAAAACTATCACTTTAAAACATCTGTCCTTAAAAAAAGAAATTCTGAATATAACAAAAACTTAGCTGGAAAATAAAAGTTAACTATGTCAGGACTGAAACCTAACTTTTCAATTAGGAACCATAAGTTTGGAGAGACAAATGGCACATTTTAACTTGTTTTGTTCCTCTGGAATATAATCAGGGACACATTTGGAATATGTCTAGAAGAAAACTCGGTTCTATGACATTCTGAAATCATTGATTTACTAAAAAGGTCCCTGGTTCAAGTTGCAAACACTATCTGTATTTGTAAAACCACCCATTTGATAGAACAGCCTGGATACATTTAATTTAGATCTCCTGTAAGTGCAGTCAGGGGTCTTTGACCAACAGGAAGCAGGCGAGGTGTATTTTTCTCCCTAAATGACTGATAGGTGTGTGGTAATAGGCTTTCCTAGGAGAGGGTAAGCACCCTACTTGTCGGCCCTGTTCCACAATCTCATGATCCTATTTGTAGCATTCATCATGTCATGCCTATAGACTTTGCAGGCCACCTAGATATACGTCTGTGGTTTCCTGGATTCTATTTGCCCTCCAACCACAAAGTAATTCTTCCCATGAGTCCTGGAGTCTAATCTTGTATTAAGGCATTTATAAAACAAACAAACAAACAAACAACAACAACAACAACAACAAAAAGCAAAGCTCCAAGCTGAAATAACGTTAGTTTACCTAGCTGCAAAGAGATCTGTATTGAGCCAAAGACTCTGTCTAGGGCCATGAATAGTTGCAACCCAACTTTTGGAGCCAGTGTACCAGGTGGTGGCTGTAGAGACAGGTAGAACCCACAAGTTTGTGAAGTGCTACTACATATACACCTGCTTCCCAAAGGAAAAACATGCTTCAAAAAGAGAAGCACCCTTGTTTCAGCAGGATAGAGTTTAGGCCACACTCTACAGTGCTCAAGAGCTATTCTTGGCTCCTTGATCAGGACTCTGATTATTTCTAGTGGTATGTGAGGGACAGTGTATGTACCAGAGATCAAATTGGGGCTAGCCACATACAAGGCATTTATCTTCCTGGCACCAAGCAAATACCCTATTTTTTGTGTTTTATTTTTAATTTGGCCACATTGATGGTGCTCAAGACTTGCTCCTGGTTCTACACTCAAGGATGACTCATGGTGAGGCTCACAGAACCCTTTGGGGTACTGGTGATCAAAATCCTAGTTAGCTTCATATGCAAGGAAAGCACCTAACCTGCTGTACATGTCACTGGCCCTGAAATGCACCTTTAAAAAAATGGTTTTGGGGGGCCAGGCGGTGGCACTGGAGGTAAGGTGCCTGTCTTACCTGCGCTAACCTAGGATGGACCGCGGTTCGATCCCCCAGTTCTCCATATGGTCCCCCGTGCCTGCCAGGAGCGACTTCTGAGGGAATAGCCAGGAGTAACCCCTGAGCGTTACTGGGTGTGGCCCAAAAACCAAAAACCAAAAAAAAAATGGTTTTGGATTTAGAAAGTAAGAGCTACTAGGAACCTATAGTATTAATTTGGGGGGTGGGTGGGAATTAAGATTAAATTTTGTCAGGTGTCATCATACATGATGGCCTTGTTTTAAAATATATGGTATACATTTATAGCTGCATAAATATATACTGTACTGTATTTTATGATATGTGTCAAATATAATTAGTAGATATTCATGTAGATATACTGTGATAGAGCAAGAGAGAAACATATACATATATAAATTCTGAAAAGAAATAACAATAACTGCCCAGGGTGGAATTTCTTGCTGATCTTTCCCTTCTTGGACACCAGCTGGTAGAATTTGGCCAAGGGGATGCTGCTGTGGAATATTAATAGAAGTCCACACCAATGCCTGAGGCTGGTTCACAGTTGGATGTGCCCTGGCAGCAAGGAGAGGTGTTGGCAGTCAACACACTGGACAGATTTTTATTTTCACTCTACCTCTCTGATAGGGAATCTTCCCAAAGGGTCATGCAGGATCCTGTCATTGATCCACTGGGACAAAAGTCAGAAGAAAATTTAAGCCATTTCCATGGAAACCTTAACTAGGTCTGCTCTACCCTGTGGTTCTTAATGGAATAAAGGGAGCCTTGGGCTATAAGGTGGACCAGTAGCTCCATTTGTTGTGCAAGAATGAAACTGGCATGTGGCCTGAAAAAGAGAGGCCAGGCAAGTCTGGGCTAAACTGGCCTCTTTCTGATATCACAGTTTTTTTGTGCAAAGGAAGAGGGGCCAAAGAGAGTGCAGTGGGAACTAGCAAGGTTTAAACCCAGCTATGTGTGGTCATGGAGTCTCTGAGTACAGCATTTACCCAGGGAAACAAAATAGGAAGGAAGTTGAGGCTACCTTTCCTTGTGACTCGTGATCCTTCCTCAGCTGATTATTAGGAGACCTCAGTATCAAGGTGAAATTAAGTTGCTCCCACCCTCAGGAGGCCTCAGTGTGCAGTGGAAAGAAGGAGTAATAGAATGGAATTGGGGCCAGCAGGGAGGATAGCACATACAGCATAGGAAGACCCTGCAAGGTTCTTCAATTTTTCCTATGTACATCCTGCCAGGATTTCTGAATGTTTTGGAGGACCCCCAGTTCTTTGTACTCCCTTTTCTCCTTTTCTCCTGACCCCACCACTCAGGACACAGAATACATCCCCACCCATGTAACTCCAGGGTAAACCACTATTTCCCCACAAAGCCACTACGGTGCAACTGACAGCCAGAAACTTCTTAGAAAAGCAAACACTGAAATTTCCATTAGAGACTAGAACAAAGTTCACTTGACATGCTTTTAGGACCATCCTGAATATTTTATGTGAACATTTTGATTATGTGGGGCAGGGGACAAAATGAAGTGCGTTTTCCTGAATTTCCAAGTTTCTTCATCACCATTTTCTCTTGCAGCCAAATCTTCCCCATTTGATAGTTTTGTGTACTGATTGATTTACTATCAAGAATTGGGCTAAGCTAAAGAAAGGGTGTTGGGTAGATTTGTCCACCTATTGGGGCACATGTTTCCAAGAGGAGCTGGTATCTGATCCCTGGCACAGAGTCAGCCAATCTGGCCATTGAACCTGGTGCAACCCAGTGGTATACATTGTCTTACTGGGACGTTTATGCACAGATCAGCTCTTACTGATTTTGTACTATTCCAATTGGTAATGACAGGCTCACCCACAAAGACAGAAATGCTCATGCTTAGCCTCTTTAGAAAAAAAAATCTTAGTTTATCCCAGAGGTTCCCAAAATTATTTGACCTACTGTACCCTTTTTGAAGAAAAAGGAAGAACTCAGTGTCCCTATAGATATCTATCTCCCTTAAAAGAATAAACAGAAAGCAAGCCCCCATTTCCTGCATTGCCAGGGAGACTTCTAAAGTTTCCTGCATCAGTCTAGCACTCCCAGGGGTGTTGGTATTTGTTACTTTGAGGAAAATTGGATTCAAGAATTATATCCTTGTTTGACTTGAGCTTGTACCTAGAAGGCTGATGACATTAACTTCCCCTTTTAATCGGAACACACAAACGCACATACACTCATAGTTTCTCACACACTCTCTCATATACACTCACACACATACAGCCAGCTGGGGTTTGTGGGTGGTGCTGGACTCCCATAGTACATATCTAGCCCCCCTAAGTGAGTACAGATCCTGTTTGGAATGTTAGTAAACTGAATCGTCTCTCTGGCTGCTGGTCATCACAGGACCTTGAAGCTGGCAAGTGCCTTTCATTGCCAAGTTTCCTCAGCAAAATTCAGTGTCTCAGATTACTGCTGAGCAGCTTCAAAATCAGTGGCCTACTTGAAGGCTTTGAAAAGAGCCTCATCAGCCTTTGGCCTCCAGTAGCTTTTTGGCAGAATATCTGCATTCCAAGGTAGCCTGGCAGTTTCTCTATCCCTTCACTGAGAAGTCTCTGTCACCCTGGGCAAAGGGTCAATGAATCCAGGTTCATGAAGAAGGACCACTGGGACCAGTGATTTCAAGATAAGCAAATTTTGAATAAGGATGTGATAGAAAGGGGGTGCCAAGTTGTCCTATTTTCAAAATAAACTTACTGAGTCATTTCATTAAATCATGCTACCCAACACCCAACAGGGTGCCTCCTGGAATGAAAACCCTTGGCCACTGATAACTCAGCCTCACATGGTAGTTAGCTGCTGGCATATATTTGAATTGGGAATAGTCAGTAATTTATGACAGATGAAACTTAAAGAGAAGAATTATTTCTTCTGGTTCATTTTGCTTTCTTTTTTCCCCTTAATTTCTTTTGTGTGTGTGTGTGTGTGTGTGTGTGTGTGTGTGTGTGTGTGTGTGTGTGGTTTTTGGGTCACACCCTGCAGTGCTCAGGGGTTACTCCTGGCTCCATGCTCAGAAATTGCTCCTGGCAGGCATGGGGGACCATATGGGACGCTGGAAATAGAACCGATGACCTTCTGCATGAAAGGCAAACGCCTTACCTTTCATGCTATCTCTCCGGCCCCCTCCCCTTTATTTCTTGAGTGAACTTTTCTGGTTCTGCGTGTTTGCTACATGCCTTTAATTATGAAGTTAGATCTGACAGGGAACTGTGTCCTGAGGAAGACAGGAGAGTAAATGATGGCAATGTGTATGGGCATTCGTAGATCCAACCAGGCTTTCATTGAAAGCTTTCAGACTGTGAGAGTGTACCAGCCTCAGGCAAAAGCAGGCTAGTGCAAGCATTTTGAGTTTAGGTAGCAAAGTCTTCAAAGGACTCTGGTATCTGGAGACTTCTTTCTTTCTCAAGTGGGGAAGGAATTAGGAACTGGCCAGAAAGGAGGAGACCCATATTGTGTCCTTCTGCATCAACAGGACATTCTCCTGACTGTTGAAATGGGACTGGGGATGACTCAAATTGCTGGAGCATGTGCTCTGAAGGCAGTAACCCCACTTTGGTTTCCATCCCAGCATGGTCTCTCCGGTTTCACTAGGGGAGCCCTGGTGGCCCCTTAGCACTACCAGATCCATGCAGCACTTAGCCAGCAGTCCTAGCTTTAAATTTTCTGGTCCACACACAAGACAACTATTCCTGAACACCCTCAGTACTGAATGAGAATCCCTCCTCCCATATTGGGCGAAAATATTAGTGAAGAAATGCTTTCTTGCAATTCATTGTTCCCCCAGCTTCTTTGCTAGGGTTTTGATTTGTTATTTTTTCTTTTGTCTCAGAGGTGCTCCTGGACCCCTGTCGAACTTGGTGCCCTGCATCTGCCTGTCAGGCTGTTTGCCAGCTGCAAGAACTTGGGCCACAGACCCCTCAGCTGGTGCAATGCAAAGCCTGTGACACGGAATTCTGCTCTGCCTGCAAAGCAAGCTGGCACCCCGGCCAAGGGTGTCCAGAGACTATGCCCATTTCCTTCCTGCCCGGCGAGACCAGGTACTATGACAGGGTTCTCCTTCACTGTGTCTCTGTTGCAACATATATGCTATTTAGACCCAAGCCCAATTTCTTCCTCTTGTATATCATTTGTTCATGAGTTTGAGTGTTATGTTTGACATATGATTTTGTGCCAGATCTTGCTGGGCCTAGAAGTTCTACACCAGGAACAAAATACTCTCTGCAGATCAAGAAAGACAAACACATGAACTTTTCATGCTTATCACGTGTTTCAGTCCTCAAAACCCTGAAGTTTTCCTATGCTCCATTGTGTTGAGAGTGATAGAAATAAGGGTTACAAAACAGGAAGCATAGCTGGTGGGCAGTAGTTATTAATATCAAAGGATCACCAGAAAAATAAGAGCAGGGGTTCTGAATCCCTGAGGCCACATGACTGCCTCTCCCTAGCAGGGAGGCAGATAAGCTGGAAATGGCAGATCACACATGTCTGCCTACATGTGTTCAGCCCAATGCACATGGTCTATGTAACTTGAAATGTGCAGGTTTAACCATGCCACCTTGCTAGTGCTCAGCCCTTCATTGTCCTACAGTGTCTTCTGTGGCTCATGTTTCCATTTGTTGTTCCCGTGTCTCTTAGACTCCATTTCTGAGTCAGAAATTCTAATCTCTAGTTCCGTGGTCACTAGCTATGCCTCCCATCTCCTTTTCTTCTCCTACCATGACCCCACATTCTCCTTTCTCAGAGGTTCCTAAACACTTTTGTTCACCACCCCCTTTTTTCAAAAGTCCCAGTTTCCAAACTTGGGGAATGCCACACTGTCTATCCCCACTAGACACAAGGTCTTAGTAAATCTGTGTATGTGGTTGTTTCATACATTAAACTGTGCTTCTGATGTTACAGCCTAACTTTTTGGAACCTGTTTTTTTGAACTTTATCACCCAGACCTTACCATACAACATGTACTCAAATGTTGGAATGGAATATAGGGCTTATAGAATGGCCCTAACTTATACATAGAGCAGCAATGCCTTGTGACTTTGCAAGAGGAAGCATGCTTCCTGTATGCTCAGATTACCAGTGGACTATTATCTATAATGAGACTCCCTCCTATCCATGCATGACTTTTTTTGCATAAAATTTTCTAAAGATGGAAGATAATAAATGCTGTAGCCCACGGACTTAATCTTGTTCCATCCTGTTGTTCAGGTCTCTTTAATCTTATACAGGATGTTTGGTTAGCATTTCACACACACACATGCAATTATATATATATATATATATATATATATATATATATATATATATATATAATCATGTTATTTACCTAAAAAGAACAAGCACACCTTAATCACCAGGTTAAATTAATACCATTGAAAGTATGGAAACAAAACAATTTAGTAACAGGGTCATGACACATAGGAGTTAGGCAGGGGTTCATGTTTTGAATTCCTAATACCAACATCACATGCCTTTTCCATTTCTACACCACCAGGCATATCCTCAAAGTTCCCTGAGCAATTTTAGGGTAGCCATATTACTTAGCACCAACAGGGCTCAAATAGCATGGTATTTTCAAGTCTGAACTAATAGAATCATGCAGCCCGGTTTTCTGATCAGTGCTTGTTAGGGAAAGGAGCAAGGGAGAGAAGGAAAGAGGGAAGAAAGAAGGAAGACTTAAATAGTAGTTCTCGTTTTGTGGATATTTGAAAATCAAAATATTTCACATGGGGGCTGGAGAGATAGCATGAAAGTAAGGTGTTTGCCTTGCATGCAGAAGGACAGAGGTTCGAATCTCGGCATCCCATATGGTCCCCCAAGTCTGCCAGGAGCGATTCCTGAGCATAGAGCCAAGAGTAACCCCTGAGTGCTGCCGGATATGACCCCCAAAACAAAACAAACACAAAACAAAACAAATTTCACATGGGAATTTGGATGATCTAGCAATATAAATAAGCTCATATTCTCACTTGCTGACAATCATCTGGAGCTGATGGATTGTACTAGCTTTACTCTGTGTTGGTTCTCACCATTCCTTCTTATATTCCTGATCCTGAGCTAGACTACAGAGGTCCTTCAGAACTGAGGACACACAGATATTTTCATATGAAAAAGCTTGATTTTGATTTTGAGTTTAATCTCTTCTTATTCCAAGTTTCCATTCATCCCTTGGTTTGTTTCACTGTTATATTGGGTATTTGCCCTTAAAAGACATCACAGCATTGTCATATTTAGACTAATATTGTCAAATACTTCTATTTTCCTTCATAAATGTGAGTTTATGGCAAGAATTATCACTGCCAGTATTTTAATGTCTAATTCAAATACCAGAAAATATTTGAAAACCATGGTCTAGATCATACAAATTTCTCTGCATGCCACAATACATTCAGACCTTATTTTTTATTATTGTTTCAACTGTTCCCATTTTAAAAAGTCTCCCTCAGAGAGACTCTTCACTTTCCACTAATGTTGTCCCTGTTCGTGGAATTTCCTTAAAAATTAGCATATGAGTCATAAGAGAAAATTAGTTTCATTACTTTGAGGTTTCTCCTGGCTTTTATACCAAAACAATGCTGTCTGACCCCAGAGCCAAACCTTAAACACTGTATTTGTGCTTCATGACTTTCTGGCTCTTTGCAGAAATGAAAATGCTTTCAGCAAGAGGCAATGAGTAGTATCTGTGTAGAACAGAACTATGTATGAACAGAACATAATAGCCTAGGCCTACCTATTGTGGGGCACTTAACTTTTTTTTTTTTTTTTTTTTTGCTGCTGCTATGAACATAGGAATGCAGAGGGCATATTGTGTTTTTATGGTCCTAGGGTATATCCCTAGGAGTGTTATTGCTGGATCATATGGGAGCTCAATGTCCAGTTTTTTAAGGAATATCCATATTGTTTTCCAAAAAGGCTGGACTAGACTGCATTTCTACTATCAGTGAATGAGAGTTCTTTTATTCCCCACATCCATGCCACAGTGATTGTTCTTGACCTTGTGACATGAGATAATATCTCATTGTTGGTTTGGTTTGAATCTCCCTGATGATTATTGATGTGGAGCAGTTTTTCATGTGCCTTTTGGCTATCTGTATTTCTTCTAAAAGGAAATGTCTGTTCATTTTTTCTGTTCTTTCCCCATGTTCTTATTCTCCCCATGACCACCACCCTGGTTCTTTTTGAAATTCCATTCTCTGTGGCCATGCTGGTCTATAGGTTCCTTTTAAATTGGAGGTCAATTTGAGTTTGAGACAGTTTTGCTATCCTTCAGCAATAATATTAATAAAAACCACCATCTATTGATTACTTCCTAGTGCATTTTTAATCTTTATATCCCTCTAAAAGGAATGCAGTCAACTTCAGTTTTGCAGAAAAAGAGACCAAGAATGGATAATACAGAATGAGCACAGCAAGGACTTGTTAATATCTGAACTCCAAGTTATAAAATACAAGTCTTTGTGCTTTCTTCCAGAGTGCTTTAACTACTTACTTTCTACCAGTTATGAAAACAAAACCACATCATTCAGAAAGAACAGGGGTGGAAATCTTTTTACCCCCAAGGACCATTTGTATATTTAAAACAAACATCATCATGGGTTATACAATATAGGCAGATGTGCTGCAGAGAAGCTCATGAGAAGCATGTGTCTGTCCCAACATGTAGCAGGGCCAGACCTTGTGATTTCCTAAGGCTGTGTAACCCATGGCCTGGAGTTCCCCACCCTTTGGCTCATATGCAAGGGGCAGTATTTTCAGAAAATCCTTTGGTCATGTGGAAAGTTCACTATGACACATCAGAAAACTTATACTTAAAGATCAAATCAAAACAATATTTGAACATTCTTCCATTTTCTGTAATGCTTGTGAAGATTTTTCAGTCAGAACACACTCAAAATGGCAGAATTTTCCCAGATTCAGTGAGTATACAGTAAAAATGCAGCATATTCTGAATGGCTACTCATCCGACTCCTACAGATATTGAAAAATGCAGTGAGCCTAAACAGGAAATAGAAAAATGAACCTCATAATCTTGGATAATTTTCCCTAGGTGTTTTCTGCTCATGTTCCCATTTTTTTTAAATATTAATAATAGCATAGGATGGGCACCCTTCCATGGTCATTGTCAATTATGTTATTTTCCATAATTAGCTACCTAGCATAGATGTTGTTTATTGGATACATCACAATGTTCCTTATTGAACTAGACTCCTTTCAAGCAATACTATTTCCTCAGGCTCACAATGATGATAAGACTGCACTCAAGGAAATAGGGAGAGAAGTGGTTTGTAAAAGAGTCAGCCCTGGAATACTTAATGCTTATCAAGATTAACCACTAGGAACCAGTTTATTCAGCCTAAGTCATTAGTATCTTTAGTGCTGTTAAGTGCTTGGAACATTTATTTAATTCTTAGTAACTCTCAACTTCCTTCCTTTCTTTCTTCCTTTCTTCCTTTCTTCCTTTCTTTCTTTCTTCCTTCCTTCCTTTCTTTCTTTCTTTCTTTCTTTCTTTCTTTCTTTCTTTCTTTCTTTCTTTCTTTCTTTCTTTCTTTCTTTCTTTCTCTTTCTTTCTTTCTTTCTTTCTCTTTCTTT
>PVKC010001799.1:0-47676 GCA_004027635.1 Crocidura indochinensis
ATATTAATGCACACATTTATTTCACCATAGAAGGTGGGGTCTTGATTAAAAAATCCATACATTTCTTATAAACTTTATAAGACTTTATAATACAGTATTAATCTTGTCTACCTCCCAATTTGTTCCATTCTTCATTTGTTCACAATTTACCACTATTCTGGCCTTCCTTAAATGTTTAAAATTAGTTACCCATATGGTATTTTGCTTGCTATTTTTCTGTTCTAATATTTATAATCATAACTCAAGACTAGTAATGTTAATATTTATCAAATTAACTCCTATGTTTATAAATGATAGAAAGCCTGTCCATTGCTATCTTTAAGATAAAAAAAATGAAAAGTATATAAAACTTAGCCATGAGATGAATTTAAAAAGAATTCATTTTGAAAATAGTGTCCTTAAAATGATTGTCTTTTTAAAAACTTTATATTACTAGGGATCAAAGCTATAATACAGCAGGTAGTGTGCTTGCCTTGCACAGGGGCAATCCAAATTGATCCCCAGCATCTCATCTAGAATCTTGAGCCTGGCAGGACTGATTCTTGGGTGCAGCGCCAGGAGTAACCCCTTAGTACCAACAGGTGTGGCCCCCAAACCAAACCAAAACAACAAAACAAGACAGTACTAAAAATATTCATTGTTAAATTCATGAAAGAAACTGCTTAATTTAACCATCATGCATTATGAAGTGGATAATGGTTTGACCATTTTAATTTTAAAGGTGAACAGTTTTATATTATGCTCACAGTATGCCAATACTGTCTTGAGAGTACAGATTTTATTTCCTTAAATTGATGCACAGATACCCTACTTTGATAGTCCAGAGTTTTCTCTGTTTTCAGTAATTCTTTGATCACATATATTTTGCTTTACATTTAATAAAAAATTCACATTTGATAAATACATTGGAAAATAAATTACAAATAGCATCACTTAATAAGCAATATTTTTAAGTCCTTAGTCACACTAAAAAATGATCCATCTACATGCTGAGAAAGTCATCCCTCAAATTCGGCTTCATATATATTATATGTAAGTCACTAATCATTATAACTTAGAACATATTAAATGATGTGTAAAATCACTTTGAAAATGATAAATGATCATTTCTGTTCATATAAAAGCATATGTGTGTGAACTTGAACTTGCAAAAAGACTTAAAGAAAGTGACACTTACTTGAATATGCTCACCACTAAATATGGTACATGCTCAGTATAGGAGAAATTGCGGCCCTATACTTATCTTCTCTAAAAGTATCAAGCATATAAGTATGTTAACGCTTGTTATTGCTTGCTATTTTCTAGGAAGTTGCTTTATGTGTTTATATTATTGAAAATCCCAGTAAGCCGAAAAAATGCTATATTATTACTGCTGTTATTATCCCTATTTTACAGGGAGGAACCTTAGTTAACTTGACTAAATCTGTGCCAGGTTAAAGTGAAAAAGAAGTGGGAGTCTGAGATATGATCTTGTGTGCTGATAACAAATCTCATACTGACCTACATACTGTGAGTTTGCATAACTAAGAAGGAGAAAGTGGACTTTAAAGCTAAGTTGTAGCCCTAGTATTACAAAGTAAAGAAGAAAATAAAAGGGGAACTTATGATAAAGTACTTACATTTGCATTTAAATATGGCTTTGCTCAAATCTTTTTATAATTATCTCCAGAAAATATTTGTTTATAAGATTTTTCTTTTCTCTCTCATAATGTGAATACTTTTTTGAATGTATTATTCATGTCAGTTCATATAGTACCTTGTGTGCTGTTGTCTTAGAATCTCTGTCACTGTGTTCTTTGACCTTGGCATGTATCTTGACATATATCTTGACAATTCTTTTAATTTATCTACATTTGTAGTGCATGAGATGAGATCTAAACTTGGTCTCAGAAAAAATGTGAAATAAAAATGTAAAAACTCACACTTCACTCTTTGCTGCTCCTTCTTTTTCCTTTAGCCATTTCCAGCAGGTCCAGAATTTTCTCCACCTATTGTCTGGATACCTAATAAAACATTCTAGACACCTGATAATATATTAGGGACAATATATTTTCCTTATGGGGAATAGTTATAGCTTGAAAAAAGCTAACTGGAGAAAGTCAAAATAAAATATGGAATGGACTGTCACGGAACTGCTAGGACAAGACCCTCAACCATTCCTAGAATGGAAAGTTAATATTTTTAGTATAAAACAAGTAATTTATTTCTTACATATATTACAGAACATTATTCTTTAAACAATGCTGAAATATGTAAAGCCAAAAAATGTATGCAGATAAAAGAAAATAACTCCAGAAAAATTATTTGTGGCTAGCACATCTAAACAAAGATAACATGATATCATGACTACCTATTTTAAATTTATCTTCTGTTATTTTGTGTGTGTGTGTGTGTGTGGTTTTTTTTTGGGGGGGGGTCACATCCGGCAGTGCTCAGGGGTTACTCCTGGCTCTATGCTCAGAAATTGCTCCTGGCAGGCACAGGGGACCATATGGGGCACCGGGATTCGAACCGATGACCTTTTGCACGAAAGGCAAACGCCTTACCTCCATGCTATCTCCCAGGCCCCTTCTGTTATTTTTTTATATTAATATATTTAAACACCTTGATTACAAATATGACTGTAAATGGGTTTCAGTCATGAACCAAGGTTTTGTTTGTCATATTATAAAAATACTATTAAAAAGATGATGAAAACATGCATGTTTGCTTTATTAAAATTTTAACAGTATTTTTGAATTTATCAATTATTGTGTGGTTGACATACTAAGTAAAATCTCACTTTTGTTTATTTGTTTCGTTTTGTTTTTGAGACACAAAGAACCTTGCTTAAGACTTAATTTCTGAATCTGGCCATGCATGGGGCACCATATGGGATGTCCAGGAATAACTATCTGGATCAGCTTCATGCAAGGAAAATGCCATTCTCACTTTACTATCACTCCCACGAGTCTCAAACTCAATTTACCTGAGGGCCGCAGGAGGCAAAGTTGGGGTGATCCTTGAGTGCAAAGTCAGTAGTAAGCCTTGAACATTGGGGGGGTGTGACCCAAACAACTAAAAAACAAAACAAAACAAAAAACGATTCCTCTAGGGCAGGGCCACAAAATATACGGAGGGCTGTAAATGGCACGCGGGCCGCGAGTTTGATACCCCTGTAATAATAAGCTGAAATCTCATCTTCTTTTCTTTTTGGAGGGGGGTTGGGGGGCCACACCTGACAGTACTCAGAGGCTACTCCTATTTCTGTGCTCAAAACTCTCTCCTGGCATGAGACATTATCTGGGGACATTATGGGATGCCAGGATAAAATCCAAGTCTATCCTGGGTTTGCCACGTTCAAGGCAAACTCCCTACCATTGTGCTATTGCCCAGGCTCCAGAAATCTCATCTTTTATTTTGAACTAATTTACCTGTTTTAGTTTTGGAAATAAAAATGTATCATTCAAAGCAAAAATAAATAATTAAAATATTTTTCCTATAATTAATAATGTTCCCATATTTAAAAATAACTTTCTTCCACAAAAATTCCAAATCATATGGAGCTAAATAATTGTTTTCTTACATTTTTAATTTTGCATTAAAACTTAATTATACACATTTAAAAATATTTGCATGTTAAAGCACACTTCAAGGGGTTTTTTTTTTTTTTCAGGCCACACCCGTTTGATGCTCAGGGGTTACTCCTGGCTAAGCGCTCAGAATTGTCCCTGGCTTGGGGGCGGGGGACCATATGGGACGCTGAGGGATTGCAATGGGGTCCTTCCTTGGCTAGCTAGCGCTTGCAAGGCAGACACCTTACCTCTAGCCCCACCTCACCAGCCCCACACTTTAAATTTAATAAACAATTGAAACCCAAGAATTATATAGTACACTAAACCCTAAAATGGAGCTAAGACTGCATTGCGCAGAGCTCATTTAATTGCTCTAATGTAAAATTGAGTATAAAATTGTATGATCATGCCAATAGTTTTGAAAAAGATTCTATGTAGTATATTTCTCATGTACACAAAATACAAAACATGGAATCTCATTTTCTTAATTTAACTATGTAATAATTTTTCTTTGAAAAATGTTTACTGAATTTGCTTTGATAGCAGAAAAGTATAATCATATCTTGTTAAATTAATCAATGCAATGAAATTGTACTGTAAATTCTTCAAATGATGTTTCAGTAGCCTTTCTCTTTTCTTTGAGTGTACAGGAAAAATCTCTGAAATGTCATCAACTTTGTAATTTAAAGGTGATATTGCAACTTAATATTAGGTACACTGATAAATTTTGCTCTAAATAAAACTATAAACTATGAGTTAATCAGTAATTGTTGACTCAATAATTCTTAGAAAACTTAGATAAGTTAGATATATTGAAATCTTTAAAATGAATTACACATTCCCAGTGAGGAGGTCACAGTGCCAGAACTAGGAAGATTGACAAAGAATACTTTTAATAAATTGAAGTACTCTAGGACATGTGAGGTTTTAAATTTGATAACTTTTAAACTAAATGGTTAAGGAAGAATAAATAGTAGTTCTATAACTAAATGTTTAGTTTTAAACATGCTTATGTCAACCATGATGATAATTGTAATGGGTTTTAAAATTTTAAAGTACCAAATTAATGATATAATGGAATTATAAAATTATGATGATATTAAAATAGGTTATGGAGAAGATATTATAAGCACATTTTAGAATTCCATTTATATTTTGGTTCGCTCAAATCTTTGTCAAGTAGCATCATTTGTTTTTCTCAGGAGATCCATAGCCTGCAGTGCCCCAATGAAAGTGTTACTCCTAAGTAACACTGGTGCTATTAATTTGCAATAATTTTATGTATCATCTAGAAATAGAGTTATTAATTGAGTCACTAATTTTAGATCCGGAATTCATTCAGGAAGTTTTAGTAGCCACTTGTTTAACACAATTCTATAAATTGTCTCACAAAGAATATAAAAATCGCACATATATTTAATGAGCTAATTGTGCTTTATTATAATGTTGAGTCTGTTAAAGCTTTTAAGTAACAGGAAAAGTGATGGCACTTTTATCTTAATCTGCAAATATAATTGCCATTTTAAATATGTTTTTGTTTCTAACTTATGTGCTTATTGATAGCAGAAAATTTTTCTGAAAGACTAATAGGGTATTTAACATAATTTCATTTATTTTTAAAAATTCAAGGGAAAATAGCAGCTATCTGAAACTACTAAGTGGAGGGAATATATCAAAGGAAAAGTAAGTTAAATTTTCATTTTGTGATCTAAAATGTAACTAACACCTAATGTAAATTTAATATCTATCTCTTTTATTCAATTTTTGCATTTGAATTTGCTTATAGAAGTCAAGAACTAAAAACTATATTCTTCAGTTCCTGGGAAATTAAATTCTATATGTAAATTGAATATAGCAAACTATACCCTATATCATTTTATTTCTTATAATTTATTGAAATATCAGAATACATTTAGTTTAATTCATACCACTGAGATGAAATTGAATTAATTGCAAATGCTCTCTCTCAGCTATTTAAAATTTAACTTTTTCATACTCAGAATTTTGAGTTCCAGTTCTTTAATTTCAATATATTCAATGTGGGTTTAGAATAGAAAATTACAACCCATAATTTCTTATACTTTTAGAATATGTCAACAAAGAAATCCACATAGAAATACATTGACTATCCTTTCCACTTCAATTTCTATATAGATTTATACCTGTATATTGACTATAAATTGATACATTAGACATTAAAACATTGCGTGTTGTGGACGGAGAGACAGCACAGCAGATACGGCATCTGTCTTGCACAGGCTGACCTGGGTTGGATTCATGGTCCTTCCAGCCTGCCAGGAGTTGATTCCTGAGTGAAGACCCAGGCGTATTCCTGACCATCATAGGGTGTGGTCCCAAAACAAACAAAAATAACCTTCAAGAGTTTAAGTTTTACTTTTTCTATGAAATAAGAACATGTGTATTTAGTTATATGAATAGTATAGATAGTTAGCAAAGAACTTATTGTGCCAGATTAGAAAAAAATTTGAAATAATATGTGGAAGCTTTTCTTCAAAATTGAATTTAAAAATGGCAGAAGCATTAGTTTCTCTCTCTTTTTCTTTTTAAAGAAGTGCAAGCAACTCAATTAAACTGGTTAGCCACAGTAGAACTTTGTAAGAACATTGCTAATAAGTTAGAACATTGTAAGAAAGGAAACAGCTTGGGTTCTAACACTATGATTTCATTGTTTTTACAGAAAATGCAATAACTCCTCATTGACATAGACTATTACGTCACAAGATTATACAACTTGATTTGCTGAGACACAAATAAAGCAATTAATAAGACTAGTTGGTCATCAAACAAGATGGAGATAAATTTGAAGTACTGTTTTTGCCATTTTGATGTCTTTTGAGAGAGCCTGATTGTTGAAAGGCACATTAAAGTATATTCAAAATAATCCTTTGAAATTACTATATCAAAATAAGTCTTTAACATCCTTTGCATCACCAAAACATAACCAAAACAAACAAAACATAACCAAACATAAACAAAACAAACAAATATTTATAAGGAAAAAGTATCATAAACAGTTCTATAGTCTTAAATATAGAGCTAAATTAATTATTTTCAAACTATACATTTGATATATGGTTTATTACAATAAGTTTGTTACAAAGTTTTTAAAATGCAACTCTAGTGAAAGTTAGTACACTTGTTATTTATATTTCTTATTTTGAAATATAAAAGTAAAAACATTTTTAAAATATTTGTAATGTTTGAATAGCTGATCTGTAATTCTGATTATAATCATCACGATTCACTCTCATACCTAAATCAATTCTGTGATATAGGCCAAAAGAAATAGCATCAGTCTAGTTTGTTGTGTAACATAGTGCATGTTTCAAATTTCTTAAAGAAAATACAACAGCACAAATTTTATACCAACTAAGTGCTCAGAAACACATATTTTGGAAAACACAAAAACCAGGAAGGGATACATAGTCTATTGTAAATCATGATGAAGCTAAACCTCATGTAGAAAAAGTGAAAGAAGGTTAGATATGGATGTAATATATGTAAGAGAAGACTCAGATTAATTTTTTAAAAAATTGTTTTAATCATTTAAATTCTTTTAAATAATGCATAGTCAATGAATAACATAAATTTAGAAATATGGCAGGGCATCTTTTTCACTTTTGAATTTGTTGGAAAGTAATAAGCATGTTTTGGCACTTCTGGAAACTTTAGTAACTTTAGTAAATTTAAACATATCCAAAATGCCACCACTTTAAGATACACTAGTATTTTATATATTACCATACAGAATGTTTCCAATTGAATAAAAATAAGCCCAAATGTAGAGATGTCAAAATGTGGAAAAGCAAGCATTTTTGAACTGATGAAACAATTGTCCTAATTAATCAGGATCAATTACTGATAGGAATAAAAGCAATTACATGGTATAATCTTTCTCCCAGAAAATTAGAAAGCTCTATTGCTGATGCTTCCTATATGAGAACAACAACAAAAATACTGGCATCATTTACATTTAAAATGCTATCAAAAAAGGAAAATGGTAAATGTTTGTGAGTTAAACTCATAAAATACAAAAAAGAATAATAGGAATAGGAAGGCAGTTGGTAAACAGGTTAAGTGCTTTAGAGTTGTCGTCTTTGTTATTAATATTATAGAAGAGATTATGCAACACATTTTACAATTCCCTTATCTCAAATTTTTAAATTTTCTTGCATATTTATACATTTGTTTTTGATTAAAGTAAGAGAACATTTGATCTGGAGTATAAAAACAGATTCTAAGTTTTCTGGTAATCCAGAATCCAGTAACCCAGAACCCAGTTGAGGATGTATTTTAATGTATTACCACACCAATAAATTTCATTGCCTTGCCATTGTTCTGATTGTTCCCTTGTTCCTTGTATGCATCTGCAAACTTTTGAGAAATTTAATGAAAATTAAAATTTCAAGTACCAGCCAGTTCTCATGAACTTCTGAAGCACTCTGTTCTTTATTGTTAAATACTTACTGTGCACTCTGTGAATTAACTTGTGAAATATTGTTTTTTCTTACCATGTGAAAAGTTACAGGAAGAACTTAAGCATTTTCAGATTGGGTGGGGGGGCATATCTAGTGTTACTCAGCATTTACTCTGGCTCTGTGCTCAGGGATCACTCCTGGAGATTTCAAGAGCTTTTGTAATGCCAGGGTTTTAACCCAGTTCAGCTATATCCAAGGCAAATAGCCTACCTGATATACTATTACTCTAGTAATCCTTGTAGATCTATCATTGTATATCTCATTAATCAAACCATTAAACAGAGCAGTAAATTGATGTTTGCTGGTAGAACTACATCTTTAATTTTCAGACATTTCTTCAGATGGAAACCAGTCACTTAGGGAGAAATGGAGACTTGATTGCTCTCCTGGAAAGACCTTAAGTATCTCTAGTCTGAATACAGGTTTATTTGATTTTCTGAAAAGCCTCACTCAAACCATACTAAACAGTAAGTGAAGGTAATAAATTAAGCCTGTTCTTAGATCTAAAATATTTTATTGATATTAGATGCAAGGTGTGTGCAGAAAGTAAATATAATCCATCAATTGTAATAGTGTTGGGAAGTGGTCATTTGCACACTAAATAAAGTCAAGATGTAGAGAAATTTACTAAAAATATTAACCCATGTGATTCAGATTCTTTGGTTTGGTAAAATTGGGTGGGTGACTATAAATATTTTTTCTAATTTGCTTTGTTTTGTTTTTTTGGTTCATGTCTGGCAATAAGTGATCAGGGCTGAATCCTGCCTCTGTGATCAGGGACCATTCCTTGTAGGGCTCAGGAAACAATATATATTGGGATATAAAAGATTGAAACTGGTTAGACTGCATGCGAGGCAAAGTGCCTTGCCCATTGTACTATCTCTCTCTGGCCCCAGACTAATTTTAGAAAGTTTTCAATATGTTTATTTAATGCAAAGAAGTTCTTAAACTATTTTTTATTCTGGTTAATAGAATGACTTGATTTAGGTCAACTCTGTAACTATCTAGATATTCAGACTAGTGTCCTCTTTAACTGAAAATAAACATTAAAACCCTCTTTTCTCCCATGATTTACTTTAAAGGGTTTGACCTTTTTTTTTTCACATGTATTACAAATCTAGCAGAGTGCATCAGGAAGTTCCTCTTAAAATATTTTTTTCTGTAGACATTGTGTATGAATGTAACACTGAAAATTTATCCCATAAATAACCAACAGATTGTGTAACTAATCTGATTTTGGTGATAAGTAAGCACTGTTCAACAAACACACATACTGCTTTTCATACCTTACCTGGAAAGAGGCTTTATTTAACATAGCTGTAAAATTATCTTTTAAGGTGAATTACTGAATTTGCACAAACATTTCTACAGAATTTATTAAAAAAATCAAGCTTTGCCATTTCTCAACTACATCTTTTTGTGCTTTTTATATTAATAATTGCAAATGTTATAATTTAATATTTATATCCCAATTACTTGCATAATCATTTTTTATTCCTGGGGTATTGAAAGAACATATAATAATAATAATATTCTCCTTAGACAAAGTCTTTTTAAATGAAGTTAAAAGCTGAGATAATTTAAGGAAAAAGATCTTCAAATTTTCATAACCAACAGGTTTAGGTGAAATTTACAATGCATTGGAAAACTGGCTGGTTAAAGGTATGATTTGTCCTCAGGTAGCTCAAAATCGTTTTTACACGTTTTTATTTTTTTGTAAAAGTGTTTTATAATCTTGGTAAAATAATAAAATAACATTTCACAATTTGCACAGAGTCTGACTAAAGGGCAGAGGCATATTACCCTCAGTGTTTAGAATAAAGCCAGATTTCTCAGGCCCAGTTCCGCTGTAGAGTTTGTATGCACTGCATTCACATATTCTTGTTCTCTCTAAAGCTAGGGCCAATTTCATTTCAAATGGAGGTTAGAGTGAGAAATCCCTCTTGTGTTTTACCATCTTCTGCTCTAAGTATAATCTTAACAACTTTTGGCTCTGGTTGACCCATTTAATAACCTGGAAGAAAAAAGTGTTGCTCCCATGTCTGGTCTCAGTGGAAGTATTTTCTAATGGACAATAAGCCGAAAGGCCATGGCTGTCTAGGTCAAACAATAAAGATCTCTCATCTGCATGGGCTTACGCAGCAGCTTCGGTCCTTCTTCAGAAGCGGCTTTGTTGTTTTGCCTGTAATTTGCACATTTAGGCTCTGTAGTTTGCTTTATAAAATAGTTTTACACAAACCACTCATAGCAGTGCAAGCTTCTGAGTTGAAAATTAGTCAGGCTTGTTTCATTGAAGGCACTTGGTTTCCATGGCAATTTATAAAAGATGGTGGTTTGGTTTCTTCGTTGGAACAGATGACTTAGTTTGGGTGTTCAAGTGGCCGCAAGCAAACTCCGATAAGCCTGTGTATTTATGTAAGCCCAGGTTTACCATCCTGGATAGTAGTGCATGCAAAAAGAGACAGTATGGATGTCTAGCTTAGCCATGATGAAAACAAATAATAACAACCAAGGTGGGATGGTATAGGCTGGAACATTTTAAATCATTCTGAGTTAGGGTTATTTTCAAGGAAGGGTAACAACCAAAGGTAAAAGGGCCTACATTTATTTAATTCGCTACTGAAAAACCTTCTTGAAAGGAAAATAAATGCCAGCTCTTCATGTACCCTGTTTACAGTGAGGTTTTTGTTGGCAGGCCATTAGGTTTCCATGGTAACAAGCAAACTATTCATTTGAAACAAAACCAGCCATGACTTTGTGCTTTGACAGGATTTCTATAGGTGTGTGTGTGTGTGTGTGTGTGTGTGTGTGTGTGTGTGTGTGTGTATGTGTGTGTGAGTGTTTTCCAGAGTTCAACCAGATGACCAGATGATGCTGTAATCTTTTTAGCCACAAAAGCACCTGAAGGTCTCTTCTCTACTCAGGTCATGATTATCTTTTATATGTAGTTTGGAATAAGTTATATTTCCATGATGTCTTTTTTTTAATCCCCAGTGCTTAAAAAATTTTTGTTTTTATTATTTTATTTTTGAGTCAGTAGTCAGTGGAGGAATCTTTGGTAGTTTGTTTTTTCAATGTCCATTTACAAAGACTCTTTCTTCATGCCAGTGCCTGGTGAATCTTTTATAGCCTCTGCCAGGATAAGGTCACCTTCGAGGACTTAAGATAGAGATGAGGACGATAACTGGAAAAAGCCATATATGCACTAAAATTCCAACAGCACCATCAACTGAATCTAGAGGCAAGAAAAATAAAGACCAGAAACAAATAAAAGGAGAATAAGCATAGCTTTTAGTACAGTGATTTAATAACACAATTTTAGTATATTGGAAACATTTTTTAGGTATATTTTATAAACAAATTCTAAAAATGTGGAAAATGATGAACTTGGATTTATGGTCAGTTGTAGAAATAAAATTATATACATATTTAAAGTGATAAATTATGCTATAAAAGAGAATATTAGAAGACATTTCTGTGGGTTTGTACTGAGTTCAACTTTCAGGTTTAGTTAGTCAGATGAAACCATGCACATACAGAAAATGCTCAGAAATCCAGAGGTCAGATTTTCACCTACACCCACATCCTCCAGGCAGTCAGAAAAATTTAGGTTTAAGGACTAGTAGGAAAGTGACTTCATGAAAACTGAAGATATTGATATTAGCATAGAAATTAATCATTTCTAACAGATAACAAAATACACTTATTTAGATGAATCCAATATCTCTTGTTTTATTTTTTTTGTGTGTTTAAACAACACCTGGCTATACTCAGGGCTGTCCCCTTTTTCTCAGTAACTATTTCTGGCAGAGATGAAGGGGACCATATGTGGTGCCAGATATACATTTCATGAGCAACGTTTACCTGCTTTACAATCTTTCTGGTCCCAATTCAACATGGAAATTTTAATTTAAAAAATCTTTTCAACATTGAGGTTCTAAAATAATTGATAAATCTTCTTTTATAAGTGATACCTCTTAGAAATGTGTTATTTCTAGGAAACTAACATTGGCAAAAATAGCAAAACCTTGATCACAACCTTATTATAAATTGGACTTTACTTAGAATAGTTTTGAAAATACGAATGTATTGCTTAAGGTTTAGATGGTGTGGGCCACAGTTCTATTTACTATTGCCAGAATTTACAAACCATAGCAGGTAGGAAAGAGGCTTCTTCCAACTTCCTCCACATTCATATCTTGATTTGTATTTAAAAGTTAATATTTATAAATTGCTTATTTAAGACTTTAATATAGAAGGTCACTATGTTTTAGCTTCATATACAATAATGATAGTCATCCCAATAGAAATATTCAAATAAAAGTCTATAAAATAAACAGAATAGCATGTATTCATTCTTCACATCAAAAGAAAAGCCCATTCTCCTCTGTGAAGAATGAATACATGTTATTCTGTTTACTTGATAGACTTTTTCTGAGCATTTCTATTAGTTTTCTATCACAAATTGACTATACATGATAATTTTTTTGAAATGTGTTTCCTAAAATACTAAGTGCTATGACAAGAAAAAATATGAGAATGCTCACTGTCATATAATCATAGACTTTTGTCTATTGAAATGCTTAAAATGTGGAGTCAATTCCATTTATATGAGCAATCATTGGGCAGTTATACAAATTTAATTTTCAACATCCAATCTGATATAATTTCTCACCAAAGTACTCAATTAATAAATACTGAAAAGAAGATTTTAATGCTTCCTTTTTGAGAGCGAAATAATTGATGGCTTATTTGTATAAATTTAGATTAATTACATAACATATTATCACAAAACTAAAAATTCAAGATGACCTATAAAGTCTTCAAGTTAAGAAGTTTTTTATTTTGTTTTTTTAGGTCACACCTGGCAATAATCAGGTCTTACCCCCACTCTTTTCTCAGAAGTCACTACTGAAAAGTACTCAGGGGACTATTGGGGTAACTAGGGATAAAACCCAGGTTAACGGCATGTAAGGTCAACACTATGCCTGCTATATTTTCTTTTTTTGTGTGTGTTTTTTTTGGTTTTTTTTTGGGGGGGTCACACCCAGCAGTGCTCAGGGGTTATTCCTGGCTCCATGCTCAGAAATTGCTCCTGGCAGGCACGGGGGACCATATGGGGCACCGGGATTCGAACCGATCACCTTTCGCATGAAAGGCAAACGTCCTACCTCCATGCTATCTCCTGGGCCCCAACCTGCTATATTTTCACTCCAGTCCTAATTTGAAAATTTTTAATCTTCTGTTTTTATCATCTAATTTTCTATTTTTATCTTCTAATTTTATCCTCTATGTCTCAACTTCCAAAGCATAGTAGGAAAAGCGAATTTTAATAAGCAGTTCAGGATATCATCCTGAAGCTCCTTATATTAATACAGTTTACTATTATTTATAACAATTATTATTATAAATGGATTTACAGTAAAGTTTTTGAACATCGAAATCATATTGTCACACTAGACTTAAAATAAAACAGTTATTAAAATATGTAGGTCATACAAAAGATGAATTATATAAATATAAAGGGCTATTACATGATTCATGATATAAATATGAATTTGTTAAAATGATTGACAAAAAGTTATTTGAGCTAGGAAATATATTTATAAATTGCTTTATGTTTAGGAGAATAATATCAACTATGTATATAAATGTGTTCACTATGTTAAATAGACAAATATTTTAATGAAAAATATATACATTAAAATACATAAATAAAACTACTTTTATTTTATCTTAGTTTAATATGTTTACAACTGATTTATACTTTGATATTATAATATTTTCAAAAGTTGTATATCTCATCTATAGAAACATTTCTAGGGCTAGAGAGATATTTCAAAGGTAAGGTGCTTGCCATGCATACAGTCAACACCCTTCACCACAAATGGTTTCTGGGTACTACCAGGAATAATACTCTAGCAGAGAGCCAGGAGTGAACTCAGAGCACCATTGGATGTAAATTAAAAATAAAAAAGGTGGGGCCTGAGTGTTGGTGTGGAGGAGTAGTCTGCCTTGCCAGAGCTAGTCTAGGATGGAAAGAGGTTCCATTCCTGGCTTCCTGTATGGTCCCCCAAGCCAGGAGCGATTTCTGAGCGCATAAGCAGGAGTAATCCCTGAGCATCACCGGGTGTAACCCAAGCCCCCCCAAAGTAATTAAAATTATTAAAAAGTAAATTTATAATAAACAATAATAATCTTAAAGTATCAATATCAGTACAATTATATCACATCAAACCCCTATAACAAGAAATACTCACTCTTGGTTGTTAGGTCTTGTTTTGCACATTCTCCTTCTGCAATTGATACATCATCGATGGCAATGTCACCTTCTATTCCAGGACCTCGAATACCTTCAAATATGAGCTAAAATATGAATAAAACAAATATATATGTACACATTTGATTCACAGGTGGACTTCTACTGAGATTGATGCACAACACATAATATCAAAAGCCTTGGAATCATTTGTTACTGTCAGTCTTCATACATTGTTATTAATTACAATAAACATATTTCCATCGAAGGCCTATTATGGGGTCTTCCATGTAAAGTATTATTTTATTTTTAAAAACAACAGTTCAGTGATGAGTTTATTAAAAAAGTTAATTGAATAACAATAAAAGGAACAATGATAAAAGTCATATCAGTTTTTATTTATGGTGGTAAGAAAAATACTTTATGATAGAAATGTTATTTCTCTAAAATAGTTTATCTCCAATTTTTTCTAAACATATGACATTAATTTTCTAGAAATATTTTCAGGAATAAATTAGTTCTGGTTCTTTATAGTTGTCATAAAGTCCAGTAAAGAATTTCAATTCATCTTTATATAGTTTTTTTTTTGCCGATATGGTGAACAGATTCTTTATAGCCTTTATGGGTTATTATAACTCATATCTATGACTTCATTTTTGCCTTTCTAATTTTTAATTATTTTCAAGTATTTTTGGGTATAACTATGTATAATATTTAGTGGCAGATTTTTCAATTCAGTAAGTCTAAAATAGTGATTGAGGGAACGAACCATAAAACAGCAGGCAGGGCATTTTGTCTTGCATGTAGCTAGCATGGGTTTCAATCTTCATCAACCCATTTGATCCCCCAAAGCACCACCAGGAATAATTTCTGAGGGCAGAACCAAAGTAGCCCTTGAGCATGGCCCAAGACAGAAAGTATATAAATAAATAAATAAAATAATTTTGACCCAAAAGCTTAATACATGAAGATTGAAAGCATAGGTTAGCAAATCAGTTTATTATAAATTCTGAACATAATATGTGGATAATAGGCAAGTTTTGTATTTGATTTTTCAAGAAAATATTAATAAAATTTCCATATAATATCAAGTATACTTGTTTCCAGAAAAGCAACTCAAATATTGGGTGTAGTTGCTGGGGGGGCTCCCAAGCAGTCAGTATTCAAAGGTCCCCTGGGATACTAGCAGTGAGACTGAGCTTGGTTGTGGAGACCTGACAGTTTAATGCTCACTATGGGGACTACCAGGAACATATCTAGCAGTACTTGGTAGCCAATTTGTTTTCAAGATCAAACTCACAGTTACAGGCAGTGTCAGGGACCACCAGGGCCACCATGATGTTGCTCTGAGGATTACATTGCTACAAAATATAATGTTGAATTCTTGGGAGTTTATATAGTATCATGGATCGAACGGTATTAAGTGCATATTCAGTGTGTGTGTCTTAATTGCAATATTCTCTCTCACTTTATTTTTGTTCTTATTTTTGGGTCACACCCAATGACACTCAGGCATTACTGCTGGTTCTATGCTCAGAAATCACTCCTGGCAAGCTCCAGGGCCATATGGGATTCTGGAGATCAAATCTAGGTTGACCGCATATAAGAGAAACACACTTCAGTTGTGCTATCCTCGGGCCCTAATTTTTCTTTTTATACTAAATCACAACCTGTATATCTGCGATTATATTTTCAGAAAACATTTATGAGTAGATAAATGAAATATCTATTTTTTCCAAATAAAAATTAACAAAAGCAAGTTTTGAATGCCAAAGTGATGTTTTATTTAATTTATGTTTGTTTGTTTTTTATTTTTTGGGTTACACCTGGTGGCGCTCAGGGGTTACTCCTGGCTCTGTGTTCAGATCACTCCTGGCAGGGTTGGTGGACCATATAAGATGCTGGAGATTTAATCCGGGTCCGATTGGGTCAGCCACTTGGAGGCAAATGAACTACCACTGTGCTACCACTCTGGTCCCTGCTACTGTATTTAAATAGCATTTCTAGATTCACTGCATTGTAAACACTCAGAAGGAAACCATTTTTATCAAAACAGTTGCCAAAATTTTAATTCTAAGTTTCTCATTTGACTTTAAAAGAAATTTTATATTGCTCCTAAACAGCGAATTTACAGTGGTTTTCAAAAATATGTGCTACCTTTAGACATTTATTATAATTCTGTATGCTATTGTTAATTTTAATTGAAATTTCTTAATGAACAGAAACACTTGCTACTGTTTGTTTTCTTTTGGCCATGTCCACTACTGGTGGGTTGAGGGAACCATATGGGATGCCAGGAAATGAACCACTGTTGGCCACATGCAAGGCAAACTTCCTACCCACTTGCTGTTCTGGCCCTAGTACCAATTTTTCTTTGAGTGCTCACTACTCATTTCAATATGGTTCAGAGTTGAATGACTTTAATAATATAGCAGGAGAAAGAGGTATCATTAATTTTAGTATCTTCAATTTGTGTTGAGAAAGCATCTTGCTTACTTATGTTGAAATGCTTGCATATGATTAAATACATGCTTTAAAGACTTTCAGGACAAAAGGGATACTACAATGGTATTAGTCCATTAGGAAGCCTAGAACTTAATGGTCCCCTAAATGCCACTTTGGGGTGTATGCTCCAAACAAGCAAACTGAAGATGTAAAGATTTCCAAAGTGGTTTCTGTTTCTAAACAGTTAAACTATTTAGAAATAAGTGCAGAAATATTAAAATTTAAGTCCTTAGAATAAATTATAAATAGTTCCTTTATTCATACCCTAAAAATAATTATTTACTTTTGACTTTTAGTGTTGTTTGAAAAAAAAACAAAGTATTTTTTAAATTCTAGGGTACTGTTTAAATTAAGCTACTTAATTATTTTTATATTTTACTTGATCACTGAGTATAGAGATAAAATAAATATACAAATGAAGATGTTATTGACAATAAATCATAAAGTTTATTTTAAAATGAACCCCACATTCAGTTATACAATGCCAAACGGGATTGAAACAAAGTTTAAAGAGCTATATTGTATATAACAGTATTTTACACAGTGTGAAGTTCCTTTTCTTTTTCCAAATTTTAATAATTTTACATTTAATTTTATTTTATTGAAACCATTATTATTTACAAAATCCTGTATAGTTTGGCTTCAGACATACAATGAATTTGAGCCAATCCCACCACCAGTGTCGACTTCCCTCTTCCATGTTCTCAAAGTATATCTCATACCACCACCTTTTGACTTCATTCTGTCAGTATAAGAGGTAAATTTAAAGTTTAGACTGTTAGAGTTTGGGTCTCCTGATTCCATTTTTGTTGACTCTGACTTGGATATCTAGTTCTGTCCTTTGTTATTTTTGCTCATCTCCACCAATACACCTGTGACTGTTTATCCCCTTGTCTCCGTTCTTTCATATTTGTGTTTCTCTTCCTCTAACTCAGTTTCTTTCCTTCTCCTCATTATGCTCTGGTACCAAGGATGTTTGAGACAACTCCCATTTAGACCACTGCATTTCTTCTGCAATTATTCTAAATACCACATATAAGTTATGTCATCCTTTATTTCTTCTTCTTCCAGCTTATTCCATTTAACATATCTTCCAGTACCATCCATGCTATGAATAACTGCATGATAGCATCATTCCTTACAACTATGTAGTATTTTATGAAAAAAATATAATCTTAAAACTTTTCTCTTATACATACAATGTAATTATTTAACATTGGCTAAATATTTTATTGTTAGAAATTAAAGCTGCTTTTAGCTACTCTGTAAGACTAAGATTAATACATTTTAAATAACAATATTAGTTATTTAGAGCATGTAGTTCTTAGAACTGCTTCTATCAGCACCTTGTGAGAAGGCATGTATATTCCTAGCCATAGGTTTTGATATTTTAAAATGTTTTCTTTTTTGATGTGAGCAACTTAACTGGTAAATATATTTAATCCTAGCCCCTTTTTAGTTTCAGTCATATGATATTGGCTCATCTTTTTTGAAGATAGCAATATGAACTGAATGTTATCTTAGAGAAATCAGAGCTCAAAGATTTAAACTGACAGGAATCTGATTCTATAAAAACAAAAATTTTCTAATTTTGTCACAAGGCTTATTCTTTGTTGAATTATTATGGAGATCTATATTCACAATATTTCTCGTATGCAGTTATTTTAAGTTATTGAATAGAAAGAAGAGAAAATTTCTTCCACCCAGTACAGCTATAATTCCAGGATAATGCATGAATTAAAATATTTTATTCAGAAAAAATGGTATGGTATAGAAGAAATCTTCTCAAGGACTTTAAAATACTAAGGGTTTAATTTTAAAAGAGGAAGTATAAAGGAAAAGGGAGCAAACACTATTATAAGTATAGAATCTAGGGCTCATAATATAGCTATGATAATATAGCTATGACAAAAGATTATCAGTATTTTATATTCTTTATACAGAAGGTGAGAAGTTGGTAATGAGATTAAGAGTAGGTTAGAATGTCTGTATCTGTTTACACTTGAATCAATCGAGTAAAAGAGAAATCATAATCCTTTAACTGGGAGGGATGCTGGCTTGGTGTGAATAGATCTCCATCTAATTACATTAATTGAATCAATGAACTAATGTTAATTACCTTTATTAGTTAAAGTACAAAGTAGTTTCACTTTGTAGTTTTTGATTGAAAGAAAATAAAAAGAGAGTAAAAAAGATAAAGGAAAATATCCGACATAGTGTGACTATTTCTTTTCGATGAATTTCCACAAAAGTTTAACTATTGAGAGCATATGTAGTGCTGTTTCTAAACCCATATTGATTACCACAAAGAAATATTTGTTTCATTTTTCTGTTTGATCTCTTAATTGTAACAATTATATCTGAATTATTATCTGAATATATATTAAAACAAATCTTAAGTAGTTTCCAGACTAAGATCTAAAAGTATATTTTAATTTTTATTGTTTTTTCCTAAAAGAAAGAATAAAGAGGGGTAGAAATTTTAAATAAATATTATTCAAAAATTAAATATAAAAAATAAAATAATTGATAACAGGGCCCGGGAGATAGCATGGAAGTAAGGCGTTTGCCTTTCATGCAAAAGGTCATCGGTTCGAATCCCGGTGCCCCATATGGTCCCCGGTGCCTTCCAGGAGCAATTTCTGAGCATGGAGCTAGGAGTAACCCCTGAGCACTGCCGGGTGTGACCCCCCCAAAAAAAACATATAAAAATTGATAACAAATATACTCTGTCAAAATATAAACACAAACTGTAATATTCCATGATGTATTTCAACTAGGCAATGTATTCTGTATGCAAAGAAAAGAATCTGAATTATATTCACTTAGAAACAAAATTCTTTTTGGATTCATAAATTAAATTTTCATATTTTTAGAAGAAATGTGATTCTGACTACTATTACATCACAATAATAAAATTAGATTCTATTCTGTTAAACATTTTTAAATACATTTGATTTTATTGAATTTAAGAAGAAATTAATTTTATCTAGATGCTCATGAAAGAACTGTTGAAATTTAAAAAAGAGGGATCAAGACTTGGTCCTTAAATTTATGTTCTCCATTGAACAAGTATCTCACTTGCTTGCTACTATGTTCTGATTGCTTATTCTTCATAACCAATAGTTTCATTTTATTTTATTTAAAACTTTTGGCCACAAACAATGATACATAGGGGTTGCACCAATCTCTGCACTCAGGAATTACTCCTGGCAGTGCTTGGAGGCCCACTTGGGATGATGGAGATCAAACCCAGGTTCATTATGTTCAAGGCAAAAACACTAATGCTGGGCTATGGCTCAATATACAATCATTTTACTATTGGTTAAAATGCTTGCTTTAACTTAAATGACAAGTAAAAAAAAATAATATTTCACAGTATACGCATGTAACTTGACAGATCTATTATGTAAGGAATACTGTATAACCAAAAATTAACACTTGAGTAAGCAAGTACAAAATTGTATGTAGGCTTCTGTATAAGAGTTACACAACAAAAATTATTTCATTAATTGGTAGTTTCTTACACAGTTTAATGTTTTAAAAATGTAAAATTAATGTCTATAGAAAAAACATGTTTATGAGGATACAAGGATACTAATACATGCTAAATTATAATTTCTCAGGGGAGTAGTAAAGCTACAAGCAGGAAACTAATAAAAGAAGACAAGGGATCAAACAATATAATGTGATAAATGTGTTTCTTATGATATGACTCATTGGAATGGTACCTTCTGCAAATGTTCACAATATATTTTCTTCCTGACAGAATATTATCACATCTTATAATAGTTGTAAAAGCAGTTGCGAAGCCAAATAGCTGTTGAAAATTGGGCAGTGGAGATTACTTGTAAAAGAACTTCAAGGTATAAATAAATTTTAAAATAGTTGTTAGTATTATTAAATGTGCCTTTATATTGTTACCAGGGTAGAAAGTAACTTACCTATCTTTGTCATACTGAAACAAATTGAAGTCTCAACATAAGATTTAAAATAACCTCAGTTATTTTCCTGATAAACTATGTAAATATTAACATAACATTTCAACCTCTCACTGTCTCTCCTAGTCCTACATACTACAAAATGCCAATTGGTAGTTATAGCCTTTAATGTGAAATAATAACTGAAGGTATTTAATTATTGGTCATGATAAAATCAGATTATGTTGTGAGCTATAATTAGAACATGTTTTCAGTAGTTATTTCAGTAGCTAGCATGTCTATATAATAGCACCAGAAATTGGTTTAGATTGCTTAGCATGTATCTATCTATATTAGTATGAAATATCTACTAAAAGGATGATGTATTCCCAATTACTATTATTTAAAATAAATACAGTGCACTGATATATGAAGGAACTCCTCAAAAGTTCTGTGTGATTTAAATAAGTTGTCTTGGAGCCGGCGAGGTGGCGCTAGAGGTAAGGTGTCTGCCTTGCAAGCGCTAGTCAAGGAAGGACTGCGGTTCGATTCCCCTGAGTCCCATATGGTCCCCCCAAGCCAGGGGCAATTTCTGAGTGCTTAGCAGGAGTAACCCTGAGCATCAAACGAGCGTGGCCCCAAAAAACAAAAATAAATAAATAAATAAGTTGTCTTAAAACCATTTTTTAAATTTCAAGTGCAAATAGAAAACTAAGTTTCCAGAATTCCTTTCTTCTACAAATAAAAAAGACAATATTGGTGTTGCTTGGTGTTGCTCTACTTTTTTCATTGAATATACTGGCAAATACTGTGAAGGAATTAAGGATGGCTATGTCTTTTTCTTGGTGCAAGATATACCAAGGAAATGTTCTTGTATATTTATAAAATCTTATTCTAATTGCCCTTTTATTAATTTTACTTATAAAGAAAGACAAATTGATTCATCTCAAATACTTATCGTGCTAAATTAATTCTGAAAAAATGCGAAGTTTCATAACGATAAATTTCTTGGTCTTAGAAGTGGTACACAATAACTGAGTTGTAGTTAAGCAAACTAAATTGACACAGTCAAATAAAGTGCCATATATTCTGTCGTATAAGATGACTGGCCGTATAAGATGACCCCCTACTTTTCTTGTTAAAATATAGGGTTTGAGCACCGGAAAGCCACATTCCAGTGATGACATCAGGAGGCTGGATGGGATGCAGCACTCAGTAACTCAGCTCCTCTCAGTGCCTTGAGAGATTAATCAGGACAAGCAGAGGACTGAGTGATGATGCCTGGCAGCTGGATGGGATGTGGAGGTTAAAGAGGTGGATCACTCGTCTCTGTGTCTGGAGTAAGTTTCAGCATGCCATGCACCCGTGTATAAGACGACCCTCAACTATTAAGATGTTTTTCATGGGTTAAAAAGTCCTTTTATACGCCTGAAAATATGGTATTTTGTAAGTTACTATTTCTGAAAGGTTTATGTTTTAAGAGATTTATGGCTCAAACTAATTTAAAGGCATGTTAATTCAATGAAATAAAACAACATAAGTGTCAATGAAATAGTGGCTCAAAATCACATGCATCTCATTTTAAATTCCAAGAGGTAAGATATTTCCTTTCCAGTTAAATTTAAGACATCTCAGAATTCAACAAAGTCATATTCAAACAATATTTAGATTTCACACACTCGCGGCCCACGAGTGTGTACAACATTTTGTGGTCCTTCCATAAAGGAATCTTTTTGTTTTGTTTTGTTTTGTTTTAGTTGTTTGGGTTGCACACCTCAATGTTCAAGGCTTACTACTGACTTTGCACTCAAGGATCACCCCGACTTTGCCTCCTGCAGCCCCCAGGTAAATTGAGTTCGAGACCCCTGATATATATCATAATACAGTTTCTACATTTTGTGCCATAAAATGTTGTTAGGTATTACATGTCAAAACAAATATATTTATAAAACTTAAGTTATAATTTTTTTAAATTTAAAAAAAATCTTATAAAATCAAACAAGAAATAAAAAATAAAAGCATAATACAGATGTAAGTTTATGTAACATATTTCTTTACTTGAATAATCAAGATTTATAAAATAAAATAAAATACTTAGACAGTGAACTTGGACATATGATATCAGCAGTTGTAGATACTCAGAATGAAATGATTTATCTTATTTTCTACTTTAATATAAATAACATAATTTAACTGACTCAATATATTTACTTTCCTTTCTTTTAGTCTAAAAGAAATTATGTTTATTCACCATCTAAAAAAACCCATATAATACAAATGAAGAGTTATATTCAGTCTATTGGACAGCAAGTATTAATAAAGATGACTGTGATATGGAATAAATTAAAGTGATTTCCAAAACTGCTATATATAAAATTTCTAGATCATGGTATAAGAGAACAAGGTGTAGTCTGGTAGGACATCTGAATTGAAGAAATAGAAGTGAGAGTCTAGGAAGTCCAGGGCAGGTAGATGTTGCACAATTTAATACTAGCAAAGAAAGATAAAAATAAAGAGATCTACAGAAAGTCTTTAAGAATTCAGTAAATTCAAAGTACAGATTGTTATTTGAATTTGAGGAAGCTACTGGAGACCTGGAAAAAACAAATGAGATGTTTAATAAAGCAATGGCCAATATCTTCACACAGGATACTGGATGGGTGCTGGTCAAACCTCCTATAATTCATAGATCCTTGGAAGACTACTCAAGAAATTCTTGCATCATTTGTGAGAATAATTAGATTCATGTCAAACACTATTTCAGTCTCATCAAGACCAAAAAGGTGGGGCCAGAGAGATAGCATGGAGGTAAGGCTTTTGCTTAACATACAGAAGGTTGGTGGTTTGAATTCCAGCATCCCATATGGTCTCCTGAGCCTGTCAGGAGTATTTCTGAGCATAAAGCCAGGAGTAACTTCTGAGTGCTACCGGTGTGATCCCCCAAAAAACCAATAACAGACAAACAAAAAAAGACCAAAAAAGTTTCAAAATATTTCCAAGCCACTCAACAACATTTTGTCCCATCTAAGTCTTTGTAATATGACACAAAAAATAATAGCAACTATAAAAATATCTGACACTTAACCAGATTACTATTCTTGAAAATAAAACAGGAAAACAATAATTGATAAATTAAAAGAGGTTGGGGTAGGAGAAGATCTCTATCAAAACAAACTGTGAACATACACAGGTGTTAGAATAAAGTGTCATTAAAACAGCTACAAATCAATGTATAGTTCAAAACATTAACTAAGTTATAGACAATATTTTTAAGAGGACAAGTTGGTCTTAGAGAGTTAAGCATATGATGACTCATAAAAATAAAATGAATAGTTTAAGTCAGATAGATATTGCATGAGAAATAATTAATGAATGTAAAGACTGTATTAACTATTTAAAGTTAAATACAACTTTAAAAACAAGCAGTAGTTATATGAGCAACACTGAGGTGATCTATGTAGTTCTAAAGGCTTCAAAGTAAAGTAGGGGAAGCAAGGAGCATTTAAGGCAAATTAATCTTGCAATTTTATTAAAACTACAAACCTGAAAAAAAAAAAAAAACTACAAACCTGGAGGTATAGGAACCCCAATAAAATGTAGGTACATCATAAAATGAAAAAAAACTATAAATATCTATCATATCAAACTGCTCAAACTAATGCTCAGGAGACACTATCATAACAAAACAAAAAGAAACATATAAAATAGTATGAGAGTTAATCATATGTGTCTTTGAAGAAATGTAAACAAAAATACAATATATTCACAGTTAAAATAAATGATAATTCCCCAGAAGACCTATCAAAAACTAAAGTTGTAGTCAAAAATGCATCCACATAATAAATGTTAAGTGTTAAATAAGTTCTTTTAAATAAAATTAAATAGATGCAAAAATAAATCTATAGAAATAAAATCACCAAAATTATTCATTATTTTGGACATCAACTATTTGAAACAAGTTTTATTTATTTATTTATTGTTTTGGTTTTTGGGCCACACCCGGTGATGCTCAGGGGTTACTCCTGGCTATTTGCTCAGAAGTCACTCCTGGCAGGCACGGGGGACCATATGGGGAACCGGGGGATCGAACCGGGGTCCGTCCTAGGTTAGCGCAGGCAAGGCAGGCACCTTACCTCCAGCGCCACCGCCCGGCCCCTACAAGTTTTATTTTTAAGTGTAATAATTAATGCATATAATTTATTTTAGTCCTCTCATTTCTTGACTATTGGCTTTTAATATTATAATAAAAATTTTTTATTTAATATGTTCATTGAGGTTGTAGAAAGCTTGTTATTTATAATGATTTGTAAAAATTCACTGCTCTGAGCTTACACTGACTACAGGTTTTCTAATAGCAATACACTAGCAATATTTTATAAGGTTACTTCTTTTGTTTGTTTTGTTTTGATTTTTGGCCACACCCCGTGATGCTCAGGGGTTACTCCTGGCTAGACACTCAGAAATAGCTCCTGGCTTGGGGGACCATATGGGACACCAGGGATCGAACCCAGGTCTGTCCTGGGTCAATTGCATGCAAGGCAAATGCTCTATCAATGTGCTATTGCTCCAGTCCCTAAAGTTACTTCTTTAACCAACACCCTGGGAACATAATTCAACTAAGATGAACCAAATTACAAAAAATTTTGTTTTGAGATTACAAAATCAAACCTGTAACTACCACTGTTTACCCTATAGATCTTTCTAAATATTTAAATCAAGGAACAGTCCCTTCCCTGTTGTAGCATCTTGAATAAAGAATCTGTGTATTTGCAAGAAGAAAATAAATCTATCATTTTTACTACTGTGAAACATGACAGAAGAAAACAGTTATTAATTTGAATCATAATTATTTAATTCTGCATATATTAAAATCTAAATAGTAAAATAATTGTTGTTCAGAGTGTTTTTTCAAATTTTATTAGCACCTTAAATCAAATTTTGTTTTGTTTTGTTTGGGGGCTATACCTGGGTGCTCAGGCATTAGTCCTGATTATGTACTCAGGAATTACTCCTTGTGGGTTCAAGGATGCCAGATGAGATGCCAGAAACCAAGCCTAGTCAGCTGCTTGAACAGAAAAGTGCCCTATCTACTGCACTATTATTCTGGCTCTGACCTTCAGTCAATTTGTAAGAGTGGATACTTTGTATGACCAGTACATAAGACTCAAACCTACTTTATATCTTTACATGTTTTAATTTTAATCTTTACGTCTTTTAATTTTCTGGGTACTAACTTTCCTGGATCTCCATTTATTGATTGATCTATTTAATCATTTTGATGGGTGGGCACACCTAACTGTGCTTAGCAATATTTTTCTGACTCTTTCAAGCCATTTTCAATGCAATAAAAATGCAGTTATTTTTATTCAAAAGAAGCTTAAAGTTTTCTCATAGAACATAAAGAAAATAAACTTGTTTAAAATGCCTCGATTTATTGATTATAGAGATAAATTACTAAAATGATTATCAAATAAATACATTTTGTTAAATTATATAAAATTTCATAAAGTTAAATTTAAATTTACTAATTGAGAATTGATTATCCAGCTCTCATTATTCTAAGAACCTATGTCATCAGGAAATAAAATATATACGTGGATTGTCATAGAAATGGGTTACATTTTCTTCAGGAAAGTTATATGAATTTTGATGAGCTATTATTAAAACATGCCTGATACATAATGGATAAGTGAAAGAACATTTTCTATTTATAAAATAGCTTTTAGAACTAAAGATAAATAATCATATGCTTTTTGTGATGCTCGTATCATGGATTTTCTGAGTATTTCTAGCTTCTATTTTCAGGCTTCTCATAACATTATTCTCATGTGTAGCAATATCACCCAGACATAATTATTTTTCTTACCTGAAATGAAGTAATTGGATATATATTAACATGTGCCTCATTCCATCGTTGTCCTTTATTTCCACTTGACGACCATAGTGGATTCTCTATTGTTGTCTGCCCTTTCAAACGTAGATAAACATTTAAAACACCTAAAGACAACAATTACATTTTATTTTTATGTTTGCTTTTGTTGCTATTTTGTTTCTCCTTGATCATACACTTAGGCTTTAAAAATGAAAATTTGTAGAATAGTAATCTTTCTCCATTTTTCTTTCCTTTCTAATCTTGTTTTATAATATTTGTAATGTATGGAAAGCCTCCAATGATAATTATGTCCTAATCCTTAGAACTTGAGAACCTTATTTTTATGGTAAAAGGATTTTGCAGATGTTATTAAGTACCTTGAAATGGAAAAGTTAGTTTATAGTATCCAAAGAGCTTCTATATGTAATCACACATATCATTTAGAGAACACTTGAGGAAGAATCTACACAGTAGGTAGGATGCTTGCCTTGTATGGAGCTTGTTCAGGTTAGATCCCTGACATTCCATATGATCCCTTATGCTCCACCAGGAGTAATTCCTGAATACAGAGCCAAGGAGTGATCCCTGAGTATTTATGGGTGTGATCCCAAAACAAAGAAATAAGAAATAACAAAGAACTACTTTGCTAGTTTTTTTTTTCTTTTTGTTTTGAATGCTTTGGGGACTACATCTGGCTGTATAGAGCTTAAGAGTGCTCAGATATCACTCCTGGTGGACTCAGGGGACCATATATGATGACAGGGTTCAAAAACAAGTTTGCAGCTTGTAAGACAAGTGCCCTAACCACTGCACCATTACTCCAGCACCTAGACTGCCTGTTTAAAGATGGAAAAATGACTTGTCAGATACATTCTTTAGAAACTGGAAAAAACAAGAAAAATAGATTAATCATTTTTAGAATTTTAGATTTTAGAAGGAACCAAGCTCTGGTGACACCATGATTTTAACCCAGTACTTATTTTTTTGTCATTAATGTCTATAAAATATTGAAATTATATTTATTTAAGAGTAAAGTTTGTGGTATTTTTAAAGTGGGTTTGACTTTTGGGGCCATGCCTGTATGTTTCTAGAGATGAAATCTGGGTTGCCTGCATGTGAGGTAATCAGCTTAACTCCTTTTTTCCTCTGGGAAGTGTGGTATACTATTTGTTACCACAGCATTGAAATATAATGATGCACTTACTGATATATTTTTATCATATACTTTACATCCCAGCCTCATTTTTCCTTCTAAAAGATAAAACAAAAATAATTATTGACTCATTAAATTCCCAACAATTTCATATCTTACATGTAACAATGACAAAGCTAAAATTAATATCAAGGAATGGTGTTGAACATTTATTCCATATAAGAATTCAATCTAAATAAGTATATAAAGTGTTTACTAGTATGACCCACATGTAATAAAAGAGAAAATTTAGGCTCAAATAAATTTCTCTATGGCATGCAATAAGAAAAGCATAGACTTTCAAAGCCTAATATCTTAATAACTAGACAATTTTAAGTATTATTAGAATATTAACATTTTAGATATGTTACTTACAATAACAGAATCATATGTTTTTTAAGTATAGAGCTTCATAACTTCTCAAGTTACTGTTTGTTTGTTTGCTTTTTGTGGTGGGGAGCTGTTGCACTAGGGCTCTCAGAATTCTTTCAGTATTCAATAATCCATAGAATTGAATCCAGAGTCTCTTACATGTAAGGGATGGTTTTCCTTATATGTAACCCAATAAACTCAATAACTTGATTATTACATTTTATAGTGTAGGTGCCACTAAATCAAGGTAGAAAATAGTTATGCTTTTCAGGGATTCTCTCCCAATTGTCATTTCAATATATTTTCATATCTCCCTTTTTATGTCATGCAGTTATAATCTGACTTAATTTACTAGTAAATGATGTTACTTTTAGGATTTTACATTTATGAAAATTTTGCAATAATTGAACTTCTGTATTTTTTCCTTAAATATAAATTCATTATATTCATTTATGTAATTGTATTGGCTCTTTCAGTTTTAAAATTTAGTTTATGTACATTTAATGCAGTTATGTATGTTTAGATTTAAGTATATCATCTTATATATTATGAATTTTCTATCAAAATATAATCTTAGTAAGTATCATGAACATTCATTCAGTAGTATATTAAACCTTATCACTTTGCCTAAATTATTAAATGTAACTTACAGAGTTACCTATTCAGATGTACTTATACAAATTATAAGAAATAAAGTATAATTTTAATTTTTGTTTGCATACCATTTCTGATGGTTTAACATTCACTTCTATATCTAGTTACAACTTAGCATCATTTCTTTGTGGCCTGAGCACATTCTTCAAAACTCCATGTAGTGTTTACTTGTTACAGGTAAAATTTCTTAGATTTCTTCTATAAAAATATTCTCATTTGGATGGAGTAATCTTATAGTGGGTAGAGCATTTGCCTTAAATACAGCCACCCAGAGTCTGATCTCTAGCATCCCATATGGTCCATGACAAGCACTGCCAGGAGAGATCCTTGAGTATACAGATAGAAGTAAACTTTGAGTACTTCTAAGCATGTCCTAGAAACTTAAAACAGAAAAAAATTCTAAAAATATTTTCATTTTCATATGGTTTGTGAAATCAGGTAATTTTCATTCCTTCCTTCCATTTCAAAAATCATGTTTCATCTTTTTTAAATACACTATTTTAAATGTGAGGTCAACCATTATTTTATCCTTGTTCCACTGTATCTATATTCTATTTTTCCTGCAGGCAGTGTTTGAGAATTTATCTCTGGTTTTTAGTAGTATGATTAAAAAGTATCCAAGCATGGTTTTATTTTTTTTTGGGGGGGGGTCACACCTGGCAATGCTCAGGGGTTACTCCTGGCTCCATGCTCAGAAATTGCTCCTGGCAGGCACGGGGACCATATGGGGCACCGGGATTCGAACCGATGACCTTTTGTATGAAAGGCAAAGGCCTTATCTCCATGCTATCTCCCGGGCCCCAATTTTCTTTATATTTATTTTTCTATCAACTTACTAAACATCTTTTAGGTGTTTTTTATGTCAACATTTAATTTAATTATTTTTTATTTTTATCAGTCTAATCATGTTTGTGTGTGTATATGTCTGTAAACAATTGTACTTGATTTCTTCTGTAATAGATCACTAGATTTCTGATTTCTAAGTATCAAAGTTAAAGTATTTTTCAGTGTTTTGGTAAAAAAATAATAGACATATTTAGTAACAAAAAGCTATTCAAGTAAACTTAGATTCAACAAAGATAGTTCAGCAAACTGTTAAGTATTATAGTAAGAAAATTTCAGTGTGAATTTGATGGTTTGTGATAATATCCTTTAAGAGTAATTTTAAGTTCTTAGAAACTCTGTTATTAACCAGTAGGTACCAGATACCATAAGTTTTAATTTAATCATCACTAAAAAGTCTCAAATGGAATGTAGTTTGATGCTATAAGTTTGAAATAGCCAGGGAATACATATAACTATCTTTGCCTTCCTAATTTTCTAATTTAATTTAATCTTCTGATTATTATGCCTATGTGTTAGGAGATAGTGTTAAGGAGGATTTTCTTATTTCATGCTTAGGTGCCATGTTCAGAGAGCTAAAATAATTTTTGTTGTATTACTTTGTCAGTAGTGACCAAACTATTGGAATTATTAAAATTCTGCAATAACATAAATCTTAATTAAATATACTTAATTTAAATTAATGTAATAAACCATACATTTTATCTTATAGGTATTTATACATAGTACTCTTATTTAATTGCTCTTAAAATTTAATTATTTCGTTATAACATGTGATTTATTTATTTTAATTAAATAATATAAATATACGTGCAAAACATAAAAGCCTATTTCCTACAGATACTTGAAATAACAACTTTACATGAATTACTTTGTAATTTGTTTTATTTAAAACCTGGTGATCATTTGCATATAAATCATAGTTTCACTCTAATAAGTAATAGAGATTCATTAATTTGCACTTCACATTTTATAAAGGATTAAAATGTGTCAAAATTATCTAGCTCCAGGCAGGAGCTATGTATATTGATAGGTAATTGTTAGCTTCATTTGTTATATATACACAGACTAAATGGGAAATTATAAAATCATTTTCTGCTTGAATAGAAATGGCTGCATGCATCTATTGTTGTTTTTTTTCAATATATAATAGAAGAGATATCTTAAGGGAATATCAGTTTATTTTCTCCATCCAATACTATGTCTTCTCAAATCTAGTTAAATCTGTACATTAGTGTCTAAAAAAGTTTCCTGAGACATGATTTAGACCAGACTTCCTTTTATCTGATATAATTCAAAATTTTTATGTGGACTTTGTCACTGTCTTTGTTCTAGTTTCTACTCTACTGCAAGATTGATAGTCTTGTATTCTCAATTTTCATATTTTGGCTCTAAACCTGAAAAAATATAACCTTGGTCAGGTGTATGGAAAAAGAAAGAGCAATAGAATATGGAAGAATCTGAGTAGATATTTCTTGTGCTGAATTTTGAAGGAATACTAGTAGTTAATGTAATTGAAGAAGAGAAAAATATACATATTCTATCATAATATTTAAAATATTCATGTCCTTAATAAATACTTATCAGGTTCTCAAATAAATATTTATATCCCTAGGGTGCTACAACATGGGGACAGATCATTTCTACTACCCAAACACAATGTTAAACAGGCACAAGAATAGCAGCCATGAAAATTTCTAGTCAAACACAACTTGAATGAAAGAATTTTAAACACAGCTAGGATAGAATATAAAGCTTCTTGTGCAGAGGAGCAAGAGAGATAAGATCTTCACAATCCTATTGTATTAATATTTAGTATGTATATTTAACTTGGAAACAACAGTTAAAGAAGCATGACAGAAACCATTTACATTATTTGGAATTTCTATATTCAGGAAATGATATTCAAAGTGAATATTAAATGAAATAAACATATTTTAAAACTTGAAGAATGATGTTTAAATTGTAAAAACTTCAACTATTGCTACTCTAAATTACTATCAGTTTTTGCTTCCATTTACTGATCCTTAAAGTAGCCCATTCTTCAAAAATGCAACTTTTGCAATTATTTTACACAGAAAATTGATACCCGTAGGAGGGCAACTTTTAAATATGCTTGTTATCCTTGCATATAGAAATGCAACTAAAACCACATTCCTATTAAATTAGTCTCTTTCCGTTTCAGAAAAATTGCTATTTCATCTTCAGGACTAATTTCCACATAGAACCCTAAATTTTCAGCTTTTAAAGAGTTTTGCTTCTAATGATTGTAAATCTAAATTTATTCTTTCACTCCCTTTGCTCTTAAAACACCTCCAACAAATTACTATATATATATGTGTATATATATGTATATACATATATATCTTTTTGTTTTGTTTTTTGTTTGTTTGTTTGTTTTTGGGTCACACCCAGCAGTGCTCAGGGGTTATTCCTGACTCTATGCTCAGAAATCGCTCCTGGCTGGTTCGGGGGACCATATGACTTTCTGGATTCGAACCACCATCCATCTGCATGCAAGGCAAAACCCTTACCTCCATTCTATCTCTCTCACTTCTTCATGAGCAAAATTGTTCATCAAAAATTAGAAATAATTTATGAAATAATATTTTACTTTAAATTTATTTAACAGTGAAATTAGATTTATAGAGGCATAAGTTTTTTTTAAATAGTTTATCAATTTTAATGAATATATTCATTTCTTTGTGTTTCTATGTTTAATTTCCTGGTTTAATATTATGCTTAGATCTCACATTCTTCTTCAGGTAATAAATGAAATACATTTTAAACTAATTTTAATATTTTTGTGATATACAGTAACCTTTAGAGACTTATTTTCTTTGCAAGTACATTAAACATTACTTAAATATTAGAATGTTTTTTACTATCTTTAGGACTGCTAAAATAGTATTCTATAACATTTTAACAGATATTAAACCATACACATTATTAATCACAGAATTAGCTATGAAATGACAATGTATAGTGATATTTTATTATACTTTTCATTAATTACTGTCTTCAATACATTTTGATGAAATATTCATCTAAAAAGACATTTTACCAGTCTTTCATACAATGACTAGTATGGCTTCCAATGACATTTACTATCTAGTACTCAAAATCATTTATCTTTTTTCTCTCCTTGATTTGTACTATCAACTCAGTTATAACAAATAAAATAGATAAGAAGTTATGAAATATTACTTCAATATTAAGTTTCAAAATGACTGTGCATGTGACTGTCTCAGATGAGCTGCTTGATTTGCTGAAAAATTAAGAGAGGTCCCTGATCAAGAGTCAAAAAAGATACTAAATTCAAAATATTGAAGAAGTGATACTTGTCAGAAACAATAGAATTGGTTTAGTAGTTTCTAGCTCGTTTACAAATTAGACAGCAGTATTGAGAATTAATTTGCAATTTCATAAAATATAACCTTGAGGGGCGGAGTGGTGGTGCAAGCAGCAGGGCATTTGCCTTGCAGGCACTGACCTCCCTCGACGTCCCATATGGTCCCCAGGCCAGGAGCAATTTCTGAATGCATAGCCAGGAGTAAAACCTGAGCATCACTGGGTGTGGTCCAAAAACCAAAAAAATATATATATATATATAATATGTATACAAATAAAATTTATATCATCTATCTATCCATCATCTATCTATCTATCTCTATCATCTATCTATCTACCTATAAACTTTGAACTACTAATATCAGATAAGCAATCTGGTGTCTGGAAAATACTGCGATAAATGCAAATAGTAGTTTGCATTTAAAATAAAATAGTAATGCAGTACATTTGACTATATTTTATTACAGTGGGTAACGTACTTGTCTTACTTGCAGTCAATCCAGCTTTCATCCTTACCACCACAAATGGTCCCCCAAACACAGAGCTAAGAGTAAGATCTCAACAAAGTTGGGCTTGGCACCCCCAAAAAAATAAATAAAATACATATATAATAAAATTTCTCTAGTACATATACAGAATAAAAATTTTTGTAAAGATAAAAACAAATAATTTAACAAGTACTATGAATGGAGTCCTGGTTCATGATAGAATCCTGGTCCCCATAAACATTATATATTTTCTGTTTAGTTAAAATATATAATATTGAAGGAAATTAAATTAAAAAACCACATTCTCCTAAAACTAATGCTATAAGAGGATGAAAGGATAATAATCAAATAAGACATTTTGCCTTTTATGCAGCCAATCTGTGATCCTGAGCCCTTAGGACTGATCCTCCTGCACAGAGCCAGAAGCCCTGAGATTTCTTAGATGTGTCCTTTCCCCCACAAAGTTCTTTAATAATTCAAGTAATTAAATGATGTGCTTATATAACACACAATACAGTTTACATATATTATCTCATTTTTTGAAGTACATTTTTTTAAAATAACAATTTAGGTTCCCATTTTATTGAAAAGAAAACTCAAATTTTTAAGTGATTTCCCTAAAATCATAGAGAAAATACAGGAATATGCTCCTTTCAACTTCAAACATCTCCTGACTTTAACTTGTTTACTTTTCACTATCTAAAGGTGATTCTCCCACTCTAGTCACCTATTACTCCACTGTGCAGAATATCAGTTAGCGATACTTGTTATTAGTCTAAATCATAGCATAACTGGCTTAAAATGAATGAAACTGTCATGTTTTCAATTTTATTCAATGAAAGATAACATGAACAGTGAGTTCATTTATGTAAACTCATTAAGAGTAGCTAGTATATACTATGTGCTCTTTTATTAATATATATATTATGTTTTCTTTCATTATTTTATAGTAAGACACTGTCACATTACCTCTCACCTTTCATTTCCTCAATGTTAATATTTTATCTTTCCTAGCTTATTTCTGACGATTGAAAAATATTACTTTCTATCATGCTCAGAGAAAAATATTTTTTTCAAAGTGCTTTTATGTTCAGTTAGATATGCACCATAATTTTTGCCCATGTTCTGAGGATATGTAAATTTAGAAATTCAAAAATATTGTTCAGTTTTGGACATAGAATATACTTATTTCTGCTAAATGTGTTAGGCACTTTTTATTGTATTTTATTATATTTTTTGTTTTTTGGGGGGCCACACCTGGTGATGCTCAGGGGTTACTTCTGGCTATGTGCCCAGAAATCATTCCTGGCTTGGAAAATCATATGAGACTCTGGGGGGATAGAACTGTAGTCTGTCTTAGGCTAGTGCTGGCAAGGCAGACACCTTACCACTTGCGCCACCACTCCCACCCCAGGACACATTTTAAGCAGGAAAAAAGAATCACAATAATATTTCCAATGTGTACAATGGTATTACAATTATTTATCTCAAAATTATGAGAATGTCACTTATTCTGATTGTTAGTGTTCATTTTATAATTATTGAAACTGTGTCCTATGTATAAAAGAAGCAGACAAGTTATATGCGCATTAAGATCACAAAAGAATTTTAATAATTAATCCATTGATGCTATACATGAGTAGCCATCTAATACTACAAATATCAAGTTCTAATTTAAAGTCTGGAAATTAGGACATTATGATGAAGCAAATTTAATAATAATTATTGTAATTTTTGGGTAAGTCATTTAATATCCTCTTAAAATTTATCTTAATTTTGTGTGCTTGTGTATCACCTCTGGCCTAGCAAGTAAAAACAAAGATAAACAAATGGAACTACTTTAAACTAAGAAGCTTCTCTACCTCAAAGGAAACAGTAATTAGGATAAAAAGACTACAGAATAGGAGAAACTATTTATCCAATCCCCATCAGATACGGAATTAATAGCTAAAATAGTAGTACAATATCTTAGATAAGGCACTGTTAGAACTTAAGAAGAATAAACATCTAACCCATTCCAAAACTAGGGAATCATTTTCTTTTTAATATTTATTTTATAAGAAGCAGAACAGTTCTTGCCATCTCACCTATATGTTGTCCATACATGTGATAAAAGAAGCTGAAACAATATGCAGTATTTGTGGGCCCATAAGGGTTTTTTGGAGCTATACTGAAAACAGGACTGAGAAGTCGAGCTTTTTCACCTTCCAATCTGGGTCTTGATGTCTCGATATACATATAAAAACCTTTAAAAAGACAAAATAAAGTATTTAAATATATTTAGTAACTTGTAATTAAAAATGGTAAGATTTTAGTTTTCAAGCAAAGTAACAATAATGGGGCTAGGGTACTAGTATATGAATTAATGCAATGCCCTTGGTTTGATCTCTGCACCTTTAAATGGTTCGCAAACATGGTTAAATGTAGCTTTAAAGGTCCTCAGGCATTGGATGGTTGTAGAGGCACCCAGACACTTCTCATGTGGCCTTGATAATTCCTGGCATGGCAGGAAATAGCAGTAGTGCATCCTTGAAGATCTTTCCAGGAGGGGCAGGGAGCACTGCTTGAGAAGCCAGAACAGCAACAACAACAACAACAACAAACCACATCAAAGTAAATAGGGCAGAATATGCACCTCCATCAAAAATATGCATTTATAATGACATAAAAGCAAATTATCTGGGCCAGAGAGGTATTATAGTAAGTATAGTAAGTAATGCATGAGGCCATTCAGGTTTGATTCTTAGCACTCTATATGATCCTCCATGTGAAACCTGCTCCATGAAAATTGAGCACAGAGTCAATAATGAAATCTGAGCACCATGAAGTGTGGCTCCAAAACCACACACACACACACACACACACACACACACACACACAAACACACACACACACACACACCTGAAAAATATCAATTTAAGATCATTTTCTTAAATTTCATGAAATGAAACAGAACTGGATGTTCAAAATAATAATTTATAACTATATATATATTTTTGCATTGAGAGGAAGCTATTGTATGTAAAGTGTCCAAATATATAAATTATTAATTTTAATAAAATATTAATGGCTTTTTCCATAAACTTAAAATATATATTTAAGTAACCTGGTAATTTAATGGACAGAAATGTTAAATGACCAAGACTAAAGATCTTTCTGAATATTATTTTATGTCTACACACCTTCTTTGGAGCCACTACGATCAGCATTAGGTCCTGTATTTGGGGTATATTTTGTATTTCTTGTTGCAGTACTTTGCTTTGTCCAGTCAAAATTATCTGTGTCATCTTGGGTGAACAAACAAATGTTACCATCTTCAAATCCACAGTGAAATTCTCCTGTTAACAAATTTTAATTGAACTAAATAAGGATTAACTAGATTAATAAAACTTTTGCAGTATTCCTATAATAAAATTAAAACATGCAGTAATAATAAATATAGTAGTAATAGCACCAGATCAATCACTGTGCATAAGATTATGATGGAAAAATTGTTTTCATTTAAATTAAAAAGAAAAATAATGCTATTTGCAAAGCATAAAAATTTCAAAAATAAAAAAAAATTCAAAATGTTTGGAATAAATCAATCAAAAATAATGAAATAATGGAAGACATACATTAAAATTTTCAAAATGTTGGTGGAAGATATTAAAATATAACTAAACAGAAAGTTATACCATACTCTTAAATATGGATAAATATTATTACATATTATAAAGTGCTTATAGTCCAAAGTGATCTGATGAGTCAAAAATTCCTATGAAAATACTAATGTCACCTTTTATAAAAATAGAATAAAAAATAGAATAAAAATTCTGATATTCTGTAAGGAACCACCGAGGACACAGTATCACAATAACTCAAGATGTTGAAACATAAAGCAAACATGATTATTTATAAACAGATAATATAAATGCAGAATACCATAAAACAAGAATTTTAAAAGCCTTCCATGCTAATAGAGAAAAGAAATGAATCTGGTTTATTATGCTAAATAAAATAAACCAAATACAGACAAACATAACACCATTTTGATGTGTAATCCAAAATAATTAGACTGAGAAGCAAAGAATTAAAAGGTGGCTGACATGGATAAGAAGGAAAAATAAGGAGACATTTTTGTCATTTATTGTAAATTTCCAATTGTAAAAAATTAAAATATTTAAGAAGAACTCAGAGGACAATAGGTAAACTACTTGCTTTGTGTGCAGGAACTGGAGGTTCATCCCTCGCACTGCATGGCTCTTGTCAGTGTTACAGGGGACTTCATATCCCTAGAGTCCTCTCAGAAATACTGGGTATGTCCCCTACCCAAAATGAAATATGCTCTCCTCACAAAATAATATTTGATAAATATTTAGTTGAAGGAAAGAAAAATTATATTCTCAAAACAAAATCTAAGCAAAATTATACATGTATTTATACTTTTGGCATGTTTCCTAACTAATCTTTTTTATTTAAAAGCCCATAGTTAATTGAGTCTGTAATAGCTTTGTTTATTCAAACACATTTTTTAAAATGTGATTTGGATGTGAAGTTAATAACAGAGTTTAAAATCAGTTAGTAAGGAAAAATTGTGAGTATCAGTAATATTAAAAAAAACTATTTAGAGAAATAATTGGCTGATGTTTGCTGAAAAATATTTAGTTAAAATGTTGCTTCTTTTAGCATATTGAACACTAATTAAACAACCAAAGAATAAAGTTAATAGATATCTTTGGTAGGGTTAAATTAAATTAATTTAATTTAATTTAATTTAAGACCCAAGTTTTTAGAATAAACATTCATATTATAATTAATTTGTATCTTTTTTTTTTTTTTTTTGGTTTTTGGGTCATACCCGGCAGTGCTCAGGGGTTACTCCTGGCTCCATGCTCAGAAATTGCTCCTGGCAGGCACGGGGGACCATATGGGGCACTGGGATTCGAACTGATGACCTTTTGCATGAAAGGCAAACGCATTACCTCCATGCTATCTCCCAGGTCCCTAATTTGTATCTTTTTAAACCATACTCTAAACCTTTATATATAATTCAGATGATAGTTGATTGTATAAGTGAAACATACATATTCAGTTATTATCTCACTATGAATGTCATTTTAGTGATGACATTTCTTTCCTCACCTTCTTCACCCAAGGGACTCCTACTTAACTTTAAGGATCTAGTTAAAATATTATTTAATTCAATAGTTTTTAGCTTATTTGAAATTTAGTAGTACTTAATAAACTTTATTGATGATCTGTTAGCAAAACACACTCTTATAGGTTTATATCTTTAATATTAGTAGAATTCAAATTCAAAATTTTCAATACTTTCAAAATTTTATTTGAACTAAATTATTTGCCAAATTTTTCTGTATTACTCGTATTTAGTATTTATGACGACTCTTTTTAAAAATTTCTACTCAATATGCAACCACATAACTTAATTCTAATGGAATTATAATACATAATAATAATTATGTAAATACATAATTAAAAAAAACAACAGTACCATGGCATAAATTCAGGGAAAATTCTTTGTATGCAGTTAATTAATATTGAAACTGTCATTTATTTGTTCTTTTAAATAAATGACCATTGGAAAACTATGATAAACATAAAGACAATATTATGGAGGGATGAATGAGAAATAGTATTTAGCTCTCAGGTTTCTTAAAATAAATAGTATATTCAGTGGTCGGCAACCTGTGGCTCCGAGTCACATGTGGTTCTTTTCACTTTTAATTTGATTCTTCTGTGTGCCGGGCAGCAGCTCCAGGAGTCAGGACTCTGCTCCTAGCCTCTGTCAGTGTGCGCCCTGTGTGACTCTCAAAATAAATTTCAATTGTGGTTTTACAAGATTTGGCTCAGTTGAAAAAAGGGTTGCCAATCACTGGATGAGAATATAAGAAATTTATAAAATAGCTTCTTATATAAACAAAGATAAATTACTGAATGAAATAAAAATTTGGAATTGCCTGTGGAAATAGCATTTGTGCTAAATTTTGTCAGAGAATTAAAGCTCACTGAACTGATTATAATATTTACATTAAAACTATACTGTAGTGAGTAAAGAAGTTCTAGATATGAAAGTAAAAGTTAAACAATAAAGATCTGCAAAAAACACTTTCAACTTGGATGTGCAGAAGTGGAGTTGATATTGATAACAAAATACAGCAAAACAAATCTAATATATTTTTTTTGATATACTTTGTTAAAAATCTAGCTATCTATATATTTTAAAAGGAAGTTAAACATATAGTAAAAATTAAATAATAATAGGAAATTATAACAGAAAATGTCTTCACTAAGCATAAGGAATGAAGAATGTTTGATGAATGTAAGAGTTAAAAAATGATTCTTCATTATGTAGTCAAAAAAAACATATTCCCAGACAAAAAATCAATATACAGGAGCCAAAAGAATAGCTAAGAAAGATTAAATGCATTATTTGCACATAGACCTAGGTATAATATCTGCCACCATCTAGTTACAAGAATAACCTTTGAGCACAGAGTCTGAGATAGAACTTGAACACCACTGGTGTGCCTTCCAAAATTTAATGCAAATTATTATAAAAATAATGGAAATAAATTATTTTTTCATTGAAATTTGGCTTATAGAATAGAGATTCCATGAAAACTCTTAATTATGCCATTTAGGTCCAGATTTCTATTTTGTTTTGTTTTGTTTTGTTTTTGTTTTTGGGCCACACCCTGCGACGCTCAGAGGTTACTCCTGGCTATTCGCTCAGAAGTCGCTCCTGGCAGGCACCGGGGACCATATGGGGAACCGGGGGATCGAACCGCGGTCCATCCTAGGTTAGCACAGGCACCTTATCTCCAGTGCCACCGCCTGGCCCCCAGGTCCAGTTTTCTAAATAAATGAGTAAATAAATAAAATAATTAAATTAAACAAATAAATAATAGCAATAAAATTAATATGTAATGCCAAAAAAAGAAATACCAATTCCTTCTCTTTTTTTTTTTTTTGTTGTTGTTTTTTGGGTCACACCTGGCAGTGCTCAGGGGTTACTCCTGACTCTATGCTCAGAAATCGCTCCTGGCAGGCTCAGGGGACCATATGGGATGCTGGGATTCAAACTACTGACCTTCTGCATGCAATGCAAACACTTTACCTCGATGCTATATCTCCAGCACCATGAAATACCAATTCCTTATTACAAATGAACAAATGGTAAGTATTTTGAGGAATTTGGTTTATGCATAGGCAAAGATCTATATTCAACAATTTAAAAATTCACATTCATTAATTCACTCTTTTTAAGACATTTCATTTTAAATTAAATAAGAATTATTACCATATGATTGCTATTTTTCACTTATTCCTTTATAGTTATTTGTGATATAGAGTGAATATTATACTTACTCAAATGAGGGTTAACAGGAGCTACAAGAAAAGTGAAAAGCAATGTTATAATGACTTTAGTCTCTTTTATAAATAAAAGTTGAAGCAGTGTCTTATAATTCTTTACCAAAACTTAGTAATAATTCCAACTGTGACCATGGAAAATTATACCTGATAATTCCTTTTGTTTTAGAGTAGTAAATAAAAAAAGAAAAACAGAAACCTTCAAAATTCCCATAGTAATGAAAATAAAGAGCATTTGGGATATGATCAGGTTACAAAAAATTAAGATGCTAGTATTTTATTTGTCAATGATTGCTAAACAAAATAGAAAAATATGATTTATAGTATGGGTAATTTTTAATCTAGCTATTCAACTATGAGAGATTTTCGAACAGAGATTACATTTTAGTTTATTTTTCCCCAATATCTACTTCTGGTGAAAACAAGAAGGGATAAAATATTTGAGTTTTTAATGTACTTATCACATAAAACTAAAGTTTTAGTTTAGTTTCAAAAGTAAACTAAACAGTAGTGCCAACAGATTTATACATGAAGAGAAATTTAGACTCAATATTTTACTGATACAACAACAAAGATATAACTAAAAATAGTGAAATTTATTTGTGTTAATAAGAATTCACACTGAGAGAAAATCCCATTTTGTAGAAAGGAAAACATCGTAGTCCCCAATTACAATTTAACTCAGCAGAATTTAAATCAGCAGAATTTTGTCTATTTATGTTGCTAATTCCATAACATTCACATTGATAAATTAAAAATTAATCAGTAAGTATAGCATGTATTAAAATACATACACTATGTAAGCATATTCACATATAATTGTGACCCCCAGAGCACTTATATGTATAAAGACATTGTTATAACCATTATCACTGAGAATAGTCCTAACAAAGGTTATTTTTACTATTTATTTATATTAAATTATTTTTACTATTTTCATATACCGAAGACTATTTCCATTACTTTTGTTGTTTTTTTATGATTTTTCATTCCTCATTGCAAATTATGAAAACATAACATAAAGATATATTAACATCTCATTAATGAGAAAAAAAAACTACAAATTAGCAGGTATCGCAGAGCATCATACCAATTTGCCCCTTATTAGGGCTCTCTCCCCCAAGCATGTCAGCTAGTTCACTTGGTTAGGCTGACAAAGATCCCAGAGGGTCCAGGTAGGCCCAGGAAAGCCAGGCCCCCAAACCAGAAAACTCATAGCTAGGAAGTTAAACTCAATCCTGTCATTTCGCTCCGAAGTCAGGATGCCATCCCCCATACAAGGACATAGCCACTCCACACATTTATTCACTCCATCATATATCACAGAAAAGATACACAAAATTCTAACTGTAATCATCTATCCACACAACAACACACAAAAACACCTATTGGGTATAAAACTCACCCTGGAAAAGTTATGCAGAACCCCATCACTTTTAGTGAAGGAAGAAGGTAGACCTGAAGACTATCAGTGACAATTAGTTAAATCTGATAAGGACTTTAGTGACAAATTAATTTTATTAATTAATTTAAATCAATTAATTTAGTGACAAATCAATTAATTTTAATTAAATTTTATTAAAATAAAATTAATTATTTTATTAATAATAGTATCTTTATAAAGCACCATGGTTACAAACAACATATCTAGTTGAGATACAGTCATAAAATGTACAGCTTATTTCACTGTGCAACATTATAGTCATCAATGTTCCCCATTTCCCTCCTCCACTACCCCCTGCCAGTCTTTGAGACAAGCACTGACTCACTATCATTGTCATGATAGTTGTTAATGTACTATTTCTATAATTTGCTCACCATACTTTGTGGTACGCTCCATATCATGGGCTGAGCCTTTTTTTTCATCATCTTTATTGCCTCTGGGCATTATTACCAAAATATTTTTTATATTTCTTTAATTCCACAGATGAGTGAGACTATTCTTTGCCTATCTCTCTCTCTCTAGCTTACATCACTCAGAATAAAAATTTTCATATTCATCTATGTATAGGCAAATTTCATGATTTTATCTTTTCAAACAGCTGCATAGTATTCCATTGTGTATCTGTACCAGAGTTTCTTTAGCCACTCGTTTCTTTTTGGGCATCAGGTTTGTTTCTAGATTCTGGCTATTGTTAATAGTACTGCAATGTATACAATTGTGCAAAAGAAACTTCTGCATTGTGGTTTTTTGTTCCTAGGGGTGGAATAGCTGGATCATATGGAGCTCAATTTCCAGTTTTTTGAAGAAACTCCATTGTTTTTCATAAAGGCTGAACTAAATGGCATTCCCCTCCACAATGAATGAGTTTCTTTCTCTGCACATCCCCTCCAACACTGAGTACTTTTGTTTTTTGTGATGTGTGCCAGTCTCTGTGTCATGAGATGATACCACATTGTTGTTTTGATTTGCATCTCTCTGATAATTAGTGATGTGCAGCATTTTTTACATGCCTTTCGGCCAATCTGTATTACTTCTTTGAGGAAGTGTCTTTTCATTTCTTCTTTGCATTTTTTGATGAGGTTAGATATTTATTACTTGTTAAGTTCTTTCACTATGTTAGATGTCTTAGATCATTAATCCTTTATCAATGGGTATTGAGTGAATAGTATCTTACATTCCATGAGTAACAGTTTCCTTTGAAGTGCAGAATCTTCTAAGTTTAACATAGTTCCTTTTTTTCTTATCTCTGCTTCCACTTTGGACAGTGCTGTATTCTCCTTAAAAATGCCTTTAGTCTCAAAGTTATAAAGTGATTTGCCTATGTTTTCTTCTATATACCTTATGGTTTGGGATCTGATATCAAGGTCTGTAATCCATTTTGATATATCCTTTGTATATGGTGTTAGAAGGAGATCTGAATTCATTTTTTTGCATGTGGATGAGCAGTTGTTCCAGCACCAATTGTTGAAGAGGCTTTCTTAATTTATTTTGCTTTTTATTTGCCCATTGCAGAAAGATTAATTGATTTTATATCTGGGAAAAATTCTCTTATACTCAAGTCTATTCCATTCATTCTGTGGGTCTAGTTTTTATTCAAACAGCATTCTGTTTTAATGACTATTGTTTTGTAATGAAGTTGGGGAAATTGATGTTTCCCATCTTCTTTTTATTAGGTATTACTCTACCTATTCATGTACCTTTTTTATTTCAAGTGAATTTCAGGAATGTTTGATTCACTTGTTTTGAAGAATATCATGTGTATCCTTAGAGGGATTGCATTGAATCTGTACATTGCTTTAGGAAATATTGCCTTATCAAATACTTTTTCTACATCTATTGACATGATAATATTTTCCTTTGGTTAATATGGTGTATTACGTTGGTTGACTTCTGTATGTTAAACCATCCTCGTATCTGTGGAATGAAACCTACCTGGTTATGGTAAGTAACCTTCTCAATGAGGTGCTGTATCCTATTTGTTAGGATTTGTTGAGGATATGTGCATCTGTGTTTACCAGGAATATTGAAATGTAGTTCTTTTTTTATGGCATCTCTTTCTGCTATTGGATTAAGGGTGATGATAGACTCATAAAAACTATTTAAAGGTGGGCATGTGGCACTGGTGAAGAGGGGTGTTATTTTATGATTGAAACACAAATATAAGCATGTTTGTAATCATGGTGCTTAAAGATTTTATTTAAAAAAATAAACATAACCACCCCCTAAATAACCCGTTTTGGAATTTTCTGTTTCTTCAATTTCCTCGAAGAAACCAAAAAGTGTGGTAGTAGATTCTCTTGAAAAGTTTGAAAAAATTTGTTAGTGAAACTATGTGAACCTGGGCTTCTGTTTTTGTGAAGAATTTTTATCACTGTTTTAATTTCCTCAATAGCAATAGTCTGTTCAGATTTGCAAGATTATCTTGATTCAACTTTGGAAGGTTATAAAAGTCCAACAATTTATTCATTTCATATTTTTGTGGCATAGTGTTTCTCAAAGTAGTTTCTGATTACACTTGAATTTTTTGTAGTATCTGTAGTGATTTCTAATTCTGTTCAAGTTTCTCTCTCTCCCTTTCATTGTGAGTTTTGCTAATGGTTTAAATATTATGTTTACATTTTCAAAGAACAACTTTAGCTTTTATTGATCTTTCCTATTCTTTCTTTGATTTCCAATTTATTAATTTCTGATCTGAGCTATATAATTTAGTTCTCCTCGCTTTTTTGGTTCATTTTGTTGAGCACTTTCTAGTTTTATAAACTGAGTCATTAAATTACATAGGGCATTTCTTCCTTCCTTCCTTCCAAAGCTTTTGCTGTGTTACACAAATTCTGATAATTAGTGTTTTCATTTTCATTTGTTTCCAACAGTCTTCTGATTTTCTCTTTGATATAATCTCTGATCAACTGGTTCTTCAGGAATAAACTGTTTAATTTCCAGGTGTTAAAGTTTTTATTCTGTGTATGTTTGTAATTCACTTGCAATTTCATTGCCTTATATCTGAGAAGGTATTTCATACAATTTCTATCTTCTTGATTATATGGAGGTATGTTTTATGTGCAAGTATGTGATCAATCCTGAAGCATGACCTATGTGCATCGAAGATTGTGTATTCAATTTTCTAGGGATGAAGAGCCATGTATATGTATATATATTTATATATTCCATGTACATATTTTTTCTTTCAGATATTTTTGAAAGGATAAATAGAATAAAGTTGCCTAGAATATACATATATACATACAAATATATAAAACTTTCTTCCAATTAGGTCATTTTCTTCCATTTCTCCTTTCAGAGTTAGTATATACGTATAGAATTTCATCCTGTTTGATTTATCAAGGGCTAACTAAGTGATGTTGAGGTCTCCCAAAGTTATTGTGTTATTATTGATGTTATCTTATAGTTTTCTCAACAATATTTTAAGTATTCTGCCGTCCTCTCATTGGGTCTCTATATGTTTAGGAGTGTAATTTCTTCTTCTTGTGCATATTTCTTGATTAATGAAAAAATGTCCATCTCTGTCCCTGATACATTTTAAGATTAAGTCTGTGTCATCTGATATTAATATGACCACTGCAGCTTTTTAAAGAAAGTTGCTTGCTTGATTTGAATGTCCTCAAACCTTTGATTTTGAGTTTATGCTCATTCTGACTATTCATATGTATTTCTTGTAAACAGCAAAATGTTGGATTCAGCTTTTTGATCTTTTTTGACACTATGTATTTTTTGAGGGGAGAGTCATACCTGGTGGTACTCGGGGGTTACTCCTGACTCTGTGCTCAGAAATCGTTCCTGGCTGACACAGGGGATCATATGGGATGCTGGAACTCAAACTACCATCCCTACTGGATTGGCTGCTTGCAAGGCTAACTTCTTACTGCTGTGCTATCTCTCTGGCCTCATACTCTATATATCTTAACTCATTTATTTAGTCCATTGCCAAAGAGAGATAATTGTCATGGTATTTATTGCCATCTTTCTGTAGAAGTTTTGTGTGTCTTTTGGTCTGTTGTTATCTTAGAGTAGACCTCTCAGTTCATCCTTTATGGCTGGTTTTGAGTCTGTAAAGTTTCTGAGCAGTTCATTATCTATGAAGTTGTACAGCCTTCCTTCAAATCTAAATGTGAGTATGACTGGGTGAAGTACTCTTGGTGATGTATTCATTTCATTCAGTTTTGTCACTATATCTTAACATTGTCTTCTGGCCTTGAGGGTTTCTTGTGACAGATCTGCTGTAGATTTTAAGGATGTGCCTTTGAATGCAACTTCTCTTTTTTATTTTATTCTATCCCTATCTGTAGGATTGATCGATGTGACAAGGGTGTGTCTTGAGGTGCTTTTCTTTGGATTCATTTTAGTCAATACTCTTTGATCATACTGACTTTACCTGCATGCACTCTAACTCTGGGCATTTCTCTGCATTGATGTTATTGACTATTGATTCTTCATGGGTATTTTCTTCCTAGTTCTGAGACTCCAATGATTCTTATGTTAGTTCATTTGGGTTTTTCAAAGACTTCTATTGTCATCTGTTCACATTCTTTGAGCATTTTATCCATTGTCTAATCATTTTAAAGCTATTTTCCTTTTCTTTTTTTTGGGGGGGGGCACACCCGGAGGTGCTCAGGGTTTACTCCTGGCTGTCTGCTCAGAAATAGCTCCTGGCAGGCATGGGGGACCATATGGGATACCGGGATTCGAACCAACCACCTTTGGTCCTGGATCAGCTACTTGCAAGGTGAACTCCGCTGAGCTATCTCTCTGGGCCCTTAAGACTATTTTCCAATATGGAGTTGTTCTACATCTCATCTTCCAACTCACTGATTCTGCTTTCATCTACTGTTACTTTGTTGGAGAGGCTTTCTAATGAGGTGTTTATTTCTTTTACTAAGTCTTTCAGTCCTGTTATTTCAGTTTGAAATTGCTTTATTTATATTTTTATATTCTCTTGATTCTTATTTGTGATTTGTTCAGTTCATTTCATGCTTTTTTTCAGTTCTATGACATTCTTCTTATTCTGTCTTTAAAGTCCTTATCTGAGAGACTATATAAGTGGTTGGCCCTTTTCAGGTCATTAACATGCCATATTCATTCTCTATGCATGGTGGAGGACTATGTTATTTCACCCAAAATCACACGTCTAGTGTGGTGTTTTCTTTTTCTATTTTTTGTTGTGGTTGTTTTTAATAATTTTTATTGTGACCAAAGTGAATTACAAATCTTTCTTAGTAATGTTTTAGGTACATAGTGGCATTAAATCCGGAGCATTCCCACCACCAGTCTTGTCTACCGCCTACCCCTGTTCCCAGCATGCATACTATATCCCCCTCTTTTGGCCTCTTGGCT
>PVKC010001800.1:0-33411 GCA_004027635.1 Crocidura indochinensis
GTGTCTAGTTTATTACTTAGTGATCTTATAACTGTTTGGTCTTGGTATAAATATTTTTAAAGGTAGCAGTTTCAGCCAGTGTATTTATTTTTAATAGCAATAAAATTAAGCTATATCACATGTATTTCTTTTTTCTACTTAGAAATTAGAGTAACACTCAAACATGAGGTTTTTTTATTTAATGTGTAATACTAAAAGAAGAGCAGAGCATGGGAGAGTTTATGTTGGTTAATATCTGGCTAGCTAATATATAGCGGTACTCCAATTTTCAAAAGGTAAAATTAAGACCAGTAGGGTAGTACAGAGTTAAAGTGCTTATTTGCACACGACCAACCATGTTTTGAATTCCCAGAACTATAAATGGTTCTCTGAGCCCCTCAAGGACTTATTCCTGAGTGCAAAGCCAGGAATAAGCCTTGAGCACAGCGTGATATGGTACTAAAGCAAATAAACAAAAAAGTAAAATTGACAATCAGAACAGGAAGTTCAAATATGGAGTCTGCATGTTGCTGTCACTGCAAGCCTACACTAAAACTTGAATTAATCAGTGAACCAATCCGACCTAAAACCTCAAAGAATAAATCATGGAGGAGAGGACCACAGTTCAAGAGTATTATGTTTTTCTTGCACACAACAAACTCTAGTTCTATCCCCATTATCCCATATGATTCCTTGAGCCCATCAGAGCAGTAATTGCTGAGAACAGAGCCAGGAGTAAGCCTTAAATACCTATAGATGTGTCCCAAAAACTAAACAAAAATAAAAAATATATGAGGAAACTCCCAGAAAAACTGGAATGAAAATGACACTATCCCCAGTCTCCAAGAAAGAATCCCCCTGCAGAACCACAAACTACAATCAGAAGGAGCTTCTCAAGTGCAAAATGCTGCCTAAAAAGCAGAAAAGGGGCACCTCAATCCTATAATTCTAGACTTAGAAAACTGAATAGGAGGCAAAAACTGTGATAAATAAATAGGGGACAGAGTCGCTGTCAGCCATCATATTGTTAGCCTCTCACAACGTTGCTTGAGGGTACCTCAATCCTACAGTCCTAGGCATCCAACACTGAATAGAGACACAAAACTATAGGAAATAAATAGGGAACAGAGTCATTGGCAGCCATCATCTTGGTAGCCTCTCACAGACTTGCTTTCAGAAACTGTTGGGTCCTAGGAGATACTCATCCACCCTTAGCTAATCACAGGTGAGTTGGAGACTCTCAGACAAGCTAACAGGCAAGCAGGCTAGGTCCTACCAATCAATATTTGAGCTTTAGAAGGGAGGCAACACCCAGTGGATCTCAAGACACATTGAGGATCTTCCAAAGCAGCTAGTTACCATTGCCCACTGTTTAGTTCCAAATATGCTGTTTCACTGAAGCCAAAGCATCTCTTTTCCCACCCCACTCAGAACCACACAAACTCCTAAGTCACACATAGACCTGAATCAAAACAAGGCAGCTTGAGAGTCACCTACACTTACTATATTGTCCCTTAGGTCTACCAAACTTGGTACATAGGTAACCCCAAGCGCTCACTGCTGAAACTCCTATTTTCCTCTGTACAGATCCTCTGGAATTTGGTGCAGGAGTTCCCCAAAGCACATTGCCTGACTAATTTATTCAAACGACATAAAAATGTCCCTAGGCATATAAATATTTGAACATATGCTTGTGATCAAGACCTGCTCAATCTTAGTGTTCCGGACCTTGTGAAACACAAACAACTTTGTACCATAGGCTGCTACTCAACTCTACTTGACCTTAGCTCTGAAATTGTTTTCAGGTACTGAAAGCGAGAATCCCCCAGTGACTATGCAGACTTCTCAGTTCTGCAGCTGCTTTGGGCACTTTAGGGTCATGAACTATACCAGTCACTGCCTAGACCTAGTTGACCTTAATACCACATCCGTTGCCAGGCACTAGTGAGTGTGAGCCTTGAACTGTCAACTAGGCCCCATTCAATCCAGATAGTGCAAAGAACTCGTGAACAGAGATGCTCTACAATCGCCCAAGTTCACAAAAACTCAGAACCATAGCCACACCACAGATTACAATCCCAAACTTCTGATCACTTACTCAGACCTTCTCAAATATGAACCTTTACCTGTAGCCCTGTTATAGGACTTATGCCAGGCATAATGGCAAGATGGAAGATTTCTGGTGCACAGAATAATGAAAACATAAACTTGGGAAGAATCTTAAACATACCATAATGATCTAAATTCCATGATGTACAATTTAAAGCAGCAATTCTAGTAATACTCAAATAAGAAAATCCATGGAAAGATGGAGAAAGAAAATTTCAAATAGAAATCACAGAGCTAAAGAATATATTATGAGGATTTTAAAAATACAATAGAAAGAAGACAATAGAGGCAGAAGCCCAAGACAAATCAGTGAGTTTGAGGAGAAGGTTAAAAATATGTAGATACATAAATTTTGGGTTTTGTTTTTAAGATCATATCTGGTAGTGCTCAGGGCTTACTTCTGGCTCTGTGCTCAGGGATCTATCCTGGCAGTGCTCAGAGGATGTCGAGGATAGAACCCAAGTCAACTGTGTGCAAGGTAGGTAGGTGCCTTACTACTGTACTGTCTCTCCAGCCACTATATATATATTTTTTAAAATGAAGATTGCTTAAGAGATTTCTGAGACAGCATCAAGAGAAACATCAGTCACATGATAGGTATTCCAGGAAGAGAGAGAGGGACTTGAATACTTAGTTGAAATAATAGCCAAGAACTTCCCTAAACTTTCCCAAAACTTAAAAGATAACTAGGAGACAAGGACACAAGGATACCCAAATATAGAACATTTAAGTAATAACATAATGCCATTGTTATTTCCACATAAAGTTGTGAGTGACCTGCCTACAACCAGCTAGCAATAGAAGTTCCATTAAGAAAATCATAATCTAGGGGTCCGGGAGATAGCATGGAGGTAAGGCGTTTGCCTTTCATGCAAAAGGTCATTGGTTCAGGGGATCATGTGTACCAGGAATCAAACCCTGGTCTTCTCCAAAACATGTTCTCTAGCTCTTCTTTTTTTTTTCTAGCTCTTCTTTAACCTCTCCACTCATATCTATATTTTTAATATTTTTTTATTTTTTATCATTTTATTTTGACCAAAGAGACTTATGTATCTTTCACAGTAATATTCTAGGTTCATTGTATTTTTTTATATGTTGTATTTAAACACTGTGGTTACATACATGATTGTGTTTGGGTTTCAGTCATGTAAAGAACACCATCCATCACCAGTGCAGCATTCCCATCACCAATGTCCCAAATCTCCCTCCTCCCCACCCAACTTCTGCCTGTACTCTAGACAGGCTTTCTATTTCCCTCATACATTCTCATTACTAGGATAGTTCAAAATGTAGTTATTTCTCTAACTAAACTATAAAAATATAAATAAAATAAAAATAAATTAATTAATTAAATAAATAAATAAAAATATTTTTATATGGGGCCAGAGAGATAATGTGAAGGCAGGGTGTTTGCTTTGCATGTAAAAGGATGGTGGTTCGAATCCCGGCATCCCATATGGTCTCTGGTGCCTGCGGGAATGATTTCTGAGCACAGAGCCAGAAGTAACCCCTGAGCGCTGCAGGGTATGACCCCCCCCCCAAAAAAAAAGACCTTATCCTACTATGTTTAGTTTTCTAGTGGTTTAAAATCCAATGTTCTGTTCATTATTATTTCCTTCATCCACATTATTTATGGCCCCCTTGCCTGATAAAAATATTTATTGGTAGAATGTTAGAGGCTTTGCTATGTTAGTGCTTTGAAACAATGAAACTTTACCCTAACTTCAGCAGTCACCAATTACCTGGTATCATGAGAGGACAACTGTTCATTTCATGTGACCATTCCATTATATCTCCTCCTGTTAGTGTTTTGAATCCATATCCTACACAAGAGTATTGCACAGTAAAGAGTTAACCAAACTTGATCCTTTTAATGTATGACAAAAATACTTTGCATAATTCATTGGAGTTCTTCTCCCTAAATTTATAGATGTCAATAGAAATTCCCCTTTTAAACTCACTTTCTAACACTGTGATCTAGTCAGCTGTGTTATTTTCTAAACAGTTGAAAGGAAAAATTGTCACAGATTGACTGTGAAATTCTTCATGCTTGAAAATAAGCCACATTTAGAAGCTGAATTTTGCTTTTCTCTGTGCTTTTGAAAACCTAAAAGCAGTTTTACAACTCTTTCTTATCATATGGCTATCTTTTTAGCAGTGGAAAAGCAATTTCCCAGAAATGATGAGCCTTAAGCAGACAGGTATGTGCCCATATATAAAAATCCTACCCATTTACAAAGAGAAACGTTTTATTAAAACTACTTATGATAAAGTGTCTTTTTAATTTTGCCTAGAGCAGCGACTATGTGACACATGGAACATCCAAATAATATTTAAGCCTCCAATCACTTGCCTTACACATGGCTAACCTGTGATCTCTGGCACCACATTCGGTCCTATGAATACCACCAGAACTAAACCCTGAGCACTGCCATGTGTGGCTCAAAAAGAAAAGAAAAACAAACAAACAAACAAACAAAAACAAGCAATAGCAACTAACAAATAATCCTCATTCAAATTCCTTTTTTTTTGTTTGTTTTTTTTGGGTCATACCGGGCAGTGCTCAGGGGTTACTCCTGGCTCCATGCTCAGAAATTGCTCCTGGCAGGCACTGGGGACCATATGGGGCACCGGGATTCGAACCAATGACCTTTTGCATGAAAGGCAAACGCCTTTCCTCCATGCTATCTCCCGGGCATCAAATTCCTTTTAAATGAAATTCTTTTTTTTTTTTTAATTTTTTTTTGTTTGTTTTGTTTTTGTTTTTGGGTCACACCTGGCAGTGCTCAGGGGTTACTCCTGGCTCCATGCTCAGAAATTGCTCCTGGCAGGCACGGGGGACCATATGGGGCACCGGGATTCAAACCGATGACCTTTTGCATGAAAGGCAAACGCCTTACCTCCATGCTATCTCCGGAGCCCCTTAAATGAAATTCTTACTTGACTTTGCTTACATTGGGTTTTATAGTTTGTTTTGTTTTTTGTTCGTTTGTTTTGTTTTTGGGTCACACCTGGCTGCCTTCAGGGGTTACTCCTGGCTCTGTGCTCAGAAATCACTTCTGGCTCAGGGGACCATATGGGACACCGGAAATCGAACCGTGGTCTGTCCTGGGTCAGTCGCGTGCAAAGCAAATGTCTTCCACTGCTCCACCGCTCCTGCCCTAATCCCTGCAATTCTTAATAATTAGAACCCTCTTTCTCTAAAGTTCCCTTTATTCATCAACTAGAATCTTAGGAAAGCAGAAGCATGACTTGTTGAAACTGCATTTGTTCAGAGCGCACACTATAGAATGAGACCTATAGGCTCTAAATTATAAATTCACATAAAATTAATTAAACAATAGATTTCAAGTCAATGCAGTATAAAATTTTTGAAGAGCTTTAGCCTGGAGTGAACAGAGTGGTAGTCTGGTTTCTTTCCTTTCTTTTTTTTTCTTTTTCTGTTATATCTGTTTCTGTGGACACTCAAGCACGCTGTATACAATTCTTGTCCCACTCAAGTTTGCCCCATCCTGCTGGCAGATAAGGCATTGTTTCTATGAGAGCCTGGTGAAAACTTTTCTCATTTTGTATTTTTACCTGTTGAAAGTTTACATGTATGGGGGAAGGTGACTTTTGATTCTAAAAGACAGAGTTTTTTTGTGTTGGTAGATTCGGAGATTTATTGTAAAGATACATGTTAGCTGACACTGTAGAAACTCAATGTTTTCTTATTTTCCTTTTTGTTTGTTTTTGTTTTTGTAGTTTTCCTATTTACTAATGGGTCACATGTTCTCTCTTTTTTGTGTGTGTAAAGCAGTTTACTTATTTATTAATTGATTGTTTTTTGGGCCACACCCGGCGATGCTCAAGGGTTACTCCTGTCTCTGTGCTCAGATATTGCTCCTGGCAAGCTTGGTGGACCATATGAGATGCCAGGAATTGAATCCAGTCCATTCCAGGTTGGCCACATGTAAGGCAAATGCCTACCACTGTGCTATCTCTCTGACCTCACATGTTCTCTTTCATTGGTCTCTTCTTTTCTCTCTCTCTCTCTCTCTCTCTCTCTCTCTCTCTCGCTCTCTCTCTCGCTCTTGTCCTTAGAGTTCTTTGACTTCTAATTTCTTATGAGTTCAAATTATACATAACTCTCTGTATTGCCTCCTAAATTCTAAACTTTAATTTCAAATAGTTGCTGACTTAGTCTCTTTTCTAGCTCCAGATTAAAGTCCCAAAGTGACATATTAAGAATTTTATTGTTTTTCTTTCCATATAGATACTCATTGAGCACAGAGGTGATGTACATTTTCTTTGCTGCTATGTGCTCACAATGCCTCGCACAAATAGGTGATGGATAAATAGCTTCTAAGTGAAATGGGAAATAAAATCCATATGAAATATACCAATAAATGTTCTATTAGAGTTTATTTATGAAAGTTTCTATATGAATGGAACTTTTGGAGTCTTTCTTAAACAGTTTAGTCTGAAGTCACATGTTTTTTAGTTAGTTACTACACCTTTCTCTTTACTCTCAGAATGTTCAAACTGCTTTACATCTTAGAACCAACAGGCTCATTATACTCTAATGTTGTGCAGGCTTTGTGATTAAAAATGCTGGGAGAGGGGCAAGAGATGGTGTCCATGGTAAAGTATCTTGCATATTCCAGGCACTGATGAGAGTGGATCAGTAGATCCATCGACAATTCCCAGTCATCCAGTTGCCATCCAGTTGTATTTGTGGGAACGATCCTATATTTGATTGATTCCTAAAAGGTTCTTATTTTGGTTAGGAGAACTCTCAGACATTGGTAACTGGGAGGAAAGGTGGTTCAAGTGAGAGCTAATAGATCCAGGTGGATCCAGTGGAAAGTTGGGAATGTACTTTCACTAATTTATGGAATTCGGTTTCAATTTGTGAGGTACCACAGTTTCTTTCCTCCCCTCCAAGGAATACTGTGACTTTTGTTGATTCTCTCTTGCTTCCAATCCCCACCATAAACATAAGCATAAGAAGGACCACATTTCTCTGCTTCCTTGTAGTAAGAACTCTTCTTGACATTAGACCAAATCCTTAGAGAAAGTTAAGTTCTCATACTTTAAAATTTATCGTTGTGGTTGTTTTGGCTAGATGCACACCAGATAATGTTTAAGGGTTACTTCTGGATCTGTACTCAGAAATTACTACTAGCAGGTTTGGGACTATATAGGATGCTGAGGGCGAACCCAAGTTGACTTCGTGCAAAGAAAATGCCCTACCTGCTGTGCTATTGCTCATGGGGAGTGATAGCTGGAGTGATAGCACAAGTAAGGCAGTTGCTTTGTACATGTTAAATGTGGGTTTGTCCCCAGAATCCCATTATCACTCCCAACAAGAGTGATTCCTGAGTGCAGAGCCAAGACTAAACCCTGAGTATTGCTGTATGTGGTCTACTCCCCAGAAAGCAAATTTTTCTTAGGGGATGCCCACCACATTCCCACATGTAAGTCCTCCTGATATGTGTTCTTTTCATCCTTTATCCACAATCTTTTGTGAGCAGAAGTCAAGATATTGTGGTTTTCTAGTATTATTCCTAAACTCCCTTTCCATAATATTTTTAGCATAAAACAGATAATATGAATTTCACAAACATTATAAAAGTTATCTATGTAAATAATGTTTCCTTCAACATATTTACTTTAGGATATAAGATTGGTAGAATTCTTGGCCAAGATATTTTTAGAATTTATATTGTATTACTTCTCTTGTATTTTAAAGTCAGTGAAATTCAACTCTGAATTTCTGAATGAAGATAAATATATACATATATCTTTTCACTCTGTTTTACTTAAAACACCTTTACTATACTGTCTTTTGTATTTTGCTTTGTTTTGATTTTGGGGTCATACCCTATAGTGCTCTAACCTTACTACTGGCCCTGCACTCAGGAATTACTCTTAGCAGGCTCAGGGGACATCTGGGCTGCTGGAAATTGAACATGGGTTGACTGTGTGCAAGGCAAGTGCCCTACCTGCTATATTATCTCTTAGCCCCACCTTGTCTATTTTCTAAGTAATGATAGACCGATATATTAATTAAATATTAATAAGTAGTTTGGTTCTTTGTCAGTATTGACATTTTCACATGGAAAACTTTTTACTTGTCCTAATTTTAGGAATTGGTAATCCCTAAACTGTCCTTCGTTTTGATATTAGAAACACTGTTATCTGCATTCATTGGAGTTTAAGGTTTTATTTTTTTTACATTAACTATGTAAGTAAAATGGTATTTCTTATCATCTGTAGGAAATGTTTGATGTGATATTGGATGAAAATCAGCTTGAAGATGCCTGTGAACATCTGGGAGAATATCTCGAGGCATACTGGCGTGCCACACACACAACCAGTAGCACCCCCATGACACCACTGCTTGGAAGGAATTTGGGTTCAACAGCACTCTCTCCATACCCCACAGCAATTTCTGGATTACAGGTATTGTCTCTTTTCACTGCACTTCTACAACTTTACAATAACAAATGTAAAAGGAAGAGTAGAGGGGAAAAAATGCAGAAAAAAAACATCTGCACTCCTATGTTCATTGCAGCACTATTCACAATAGCCAGAATCTAAGCAACCTAAGTGCTGAGAACAGATTTGAGGATAAAGAAAACTATGTTAGGGCTGGAGCAGTGGTGCAGGATGAGCACTAGCCTAGGGCAGACCATGGTTTGATCCCCCAGTGTCCCATATGGTCCCCCAAGCCAGGAGAGATTTCTGAGCACCTAGCCAGGAGTAACCCCTGACCATCACTGGGTGTGGCCAAAACCAAAAACAAACAAACAAACAAAAAAGAAAACTATGTTACATTTACAGAACGAATACTACTCAGCCATTAGGGAAAATGTTATAAAATTTGCTTGGACATAGACATGGAAAACAACATGCTGAGTAAAATGAGTCAGAGAGGGAAGAACAGACAAAGAATTATCACACACATTTGTGAGATATATTTTAAAAAGTCTGTAGTATGAGAACACTACCCGAATACAATAGAAATGAGGTAAGGAAGTGCAGTTAGGACAAAGAAGAGACCACTATCACAATGGTATTGATCATTATCACTCTGGACAAGAAGTGAGCATAGAGCTAGGAGTAACTCCTGAGCACTGCCGAGAGTGACCCCCCCCCCCAAAAAAAAAGCAAAAACAAAAACAAAAGTAATCTATAAGTTTGTAGAAGTTTTTTTGCATACTCTTTAGGATTTTCTAAATATAATATCATGTCATTCACAAATAGTGAGAGATTTCTTTCTTTCCTATCTGGATGCCCATGATTTATTTTCTTACCTAATTGCTATGACAAGTACTTCTAGTATTATATTGAAAGAATTGGTAAGAGTGTGCTATCTTGTTTTGTGCCTGATCTTAAAGGGACTGCTTTTACTCTTTTCTCTGTTGCGTATAATGTTTGCAGTGGACTTTGTGGTTAATGGCTTTCACTATATTGAGGAAAATTCCTCCAATTCCCATGTTGAAAGTTGAAAGCTTTTTAAAATCATGAATGCATGCCAAATCTGTCAAATGCTTTCTCTGCTTCTATTGATTTGATCATATGTTTTTTTTATTTTATTAATATGGCTTTTATTTATTGACTTTCATATGTTAAATCCTTCTTCCAAACTCATAATGAATCCCACTTGGTCATGTGTATGATCTTTTTTTTTGTTTGCTAGTATTTTGTTAAGGAATTTTGCACCTGTGTTCACCAAGAATATCAGTCTGCAATTGTCTCTCTCTGAATCTCTAGATTGACCCTGAATTGTGCATTGTGGAATAAAAAATGAATTCTTGAATAAATATGCTTCTCTAATGTATACAGAAATAATATGCTGCACTCTGTTTATGAGGATAACCCTCTTGACTCACCTTCACTTAGACATCCACTCAGTATGTGAGTGCCCTTTATCCAGTGACCTATTCTTAACTGAGGTGAACTGTCTAAGCATATAGGACACCATACTTTAAGTTTCCCTGTGATTTGAAGAAAATGTTAAATTATATTTTCTGAGACATTAAATAAAAACATAAGATGTTAATTTCAATTAACAGTGTTGAGAAGCAACTTATATCTGAATATTATTTTTGCAGAACATTTGTAAAAGACAAGATTTATAATTGTTTTGTCAGTTAGCTTGGCTTTAATCATTTTATACTTTTGAAAAAAACATTGTAAAGAGATTTAGATTTAAATAGGATACAGAAACAAATATTATTTATGGGTCTCACAAATCATAGTTACATTATAATATTATAATAGGGGGAGCCGGAGAGATAGCACAGCGGTAGGGCGTTTGCCTTGCAAACAGTCAATCCAGGATGGATGGCGATTCAAATCCCGGCATCCCATGTGGTCCCCCGAGCCTGTCTGGAGCTATTTCTGAGTGCAGAGCCAGGACTAACCCTGAGCACTGCTGGGTGTGGCCCAAAAACCAATATATATATATATATACACACCTATATAGGGTATATATAGATATATTATAATGGGTATAAGAAACATTCAACCAAGATAAAGGTGAAATGTGTAATTTTAGGAGACAGATTTTATCAGTTTAACAAAGGAATAAAGTAATTGATGCTATTCTGAACTTTAACTTATTTCCCAACAGTAAAATCATCCTCATTTTTGTAATTTCCCAATAGTAAAATAGTCCTTACTTTTGGTAATAAAAGTAGAATCAGTAGGCCTTCCTAAATTTATTAAGCTCCATTCAGCACTTAACATTCAAATCTTTATTTGAATCAGCAGCAGCATCCTGAAGCTATGTATAATTAAATTCATAAACCATAATCACTTTGCATCTTTGGACATTGTTTTCCAAGTAACCAAACACTTTGAACAGTTTGTGCACGCTTTATTCAGTCATATTTTAGATCCTATTTTACAGATATTATTGTTGTACATATATTTCTAAAGCCACTGTTCATCATTGAACTATCTGATTTATTTTTAGAGTCAGCGAATGAGGCACAGCAATCACTCGACAGAGAACTCTCCAATTGAAAGACGAAGTCTAATGACCTCTGATGAAAATTATCATAATGAAAGGGCTCGGAAGAGTAGGAATCGCTTGTCTTCTAGTTCCCAGCATAGCCGAGATCATTATCCTCTTGTGGAAGAAGATTATCCTGATTCATACCAGGACTCTTATAAACCCCATAGGAACCGAGGATCGCCTGGTGGCTATAGCCATGACTCCCGACATAGGCTTTGAGTCTGGAGAAACAATGAAAATTCATCTGTTGACAATTGCCATAGCACTGCTAGGATAAACCAATCATCTTAACTTGGCAAGTATAGCACAGCATTTACTGTGCTAATGGGCTGCTTTGATGCTAAGTAAGGGGCAAAAATAAATAAATAAATAAATAAAGGATACACTATGCCCTTCAGACTAGATGGGTATTAGATGCCCAGTCATATAGGTATTTTTAAGTGCAGCATTTACATAATAGTATCTTTTGTTTTCTTCATTAGATTTAGATTACACATCAATTTGTAATTTAGAGTATTTATCAAGGCACATATAAAATAATTTCCCATGCTGGAAATTCCAAATGACCAGTTCCAGTTGGAACCAATTTATAAACCAATTCCTGTTGGAATTTGGGTGAATTGACTAGAAAGTCTACTTGAGCATGTTGCAATCAATTTTAAGAAATCTGAAAAAATATTAAGAAAAAAATCAAAATATTAATAGGAGCCAAAACCAGCTGTGGTATTTATTTGCTGGAAGTTAAATTTACACTTACAGTTGGAATGTATAATCATTTTAGTATATGTTAACATTGCCAGACTGGCTTTTCAAAGTTACCAAATGTGGGTATTGATCATGCCAAAAACAAAAATCTGAAATTAATGTAGAAATTATCCTGTCTCCCCAAATTTTAATATTTTATTTCTTTTTGGCACAGCTGTTGTAATCAAAGTGTTTTTTTAGTCACTACTGTTAGCTTATTTAATGTTGGCAAACAATAAACAAATTTTCTTTAGCACTGAGAAAGAAAAAAAATAAGTTCAAACATAGCTGGCGATACTAAACAGAAAATGGGGTGTTGCTTCCCTTTAAGTAATCTGAGCACAACTGCATGCAATCAGGAATATGAGGTCAGATTGTGACAGGCGGAATGGACATAGAACCTCCTGAATGCAAAGCTAAACACCTCCCATAAGAATTCCTAAAGCTCATCTATCCCAAACACAAATCAGTGCTTCCTGCCAGTACAATTGAGTATCTTTCCATTGTTCCAGTTATCCCTGTCACTATCTTCTTACCCTTCACTAAATTCATTATGCTAATGATTTTTGTTCTATTTGGACAAGCTCAATTTTGATATTGAAAGTTATACTGATATAAAATAGTTGGAAAATGAAAATAAATAAATGTAAAAGCTGGCAATAAAAGTAAACCCATAGACTAAAAACATATTTGCTCATTAAAATTATAGCAATTTCCTGAGGAGAATTATAAAGAATTTGGGGATTGAACTGCCTTAATTCTAGTCAACATTCCTCTTTACCTACTAAATCTTCGATCTATCCAGAGGTTATAAATATGGTGGGTGGTTTTATGTCTAAGAAAATCAAAGACTATTGAGATTAACATGATCTAAGAAAATATTGAAGTTGATCCTTTTATATGATATCCTAATATCTTTAGAAAACTAGTTCCATTTCTTATTCTAAAGTTCATAATTTATGCATTCTTCTAATGCTCCAATAAAGGCAGACATAAAAACTCTTTTTAACTGGTACAGATCATAGTTTATTTTCTTAAATAAGTAATTCTTTTTCTGTAATCTAATTTAATCCCCAAATAGTTTACTCTCTCCAGGCATAGAGCAGTAAATAATATTCTCACCATGCAAATAAATTCCACTCTTTTGATTAATTATAAATATCTTGAATCCCATTCTGATCTTCCACATCCCTTTCTTTGTGTTCACTGTATGTATGTATCCCATTATGAACCCATTTATCTGATGATGATGATGTCTATAATTATATAATTCCTCGCAAATATTTAATACAATTTAAAATATGGGCTCAGTAAATTCTAAAAGTTAACTTGTGATACTGACTTGTGAGGTTATTTTGTCATTTAGTGAAATTTGTAGAATTTTTTTGTTAAGACATTTAAAAGCTATATCATTAACAAACATATAACCTGCCATTAATGAATACTTTGTTAAAGCACAGAAGAGCATTTTCCAGCAAACAGAATATATTTATTACATGTACAGCACATATTGCATGAGAAAGAAAACATTAGCCAAAACATTTTTCTATATGCTTTACTGGTTTCTTGTTTGTGCGCATTAATGTACTTAATTGCAAATAGTGCACCAAGGAGGTGTATAAATTTAGGCTAGATAGCTATTCAGCTTTTTCTGTAGTAGCATTAGCAATCTGGTCATTTAACTACTTTAAGATATTTACATTTTATGGCAGGTAGCTGTAACAGCATTTACACATATATCCTAGTCAGCAAGATAACCATCTTCCAGCTTTTAAGTCACTAGTTATTTTTAAAGACCTCTCAAAGCCTTGTTTTAAGTCTCTCATGTCATACCCATAAAGAGGTCACATTTGTAAACAAAAACAATATTATTTACCATCCAATGTCCATAATCTGTTTTGCTTTGCATTCATATTAGAAACAATTTTGGAAGGGGTATAATGTATATTTTTTGGTGGATCTATGTTAAAACTTTACTCTGGTTTGGCAAATTCTTTTCATTTTGTAGTGTTTTATCTACTCTAGATGAGTACTAGTTCTGCATTTTCCTTTATTTAAGTCTTAGAGTTACTTGTGGAAGTGATACTAAAATACAGATATAGTAAAATGAAAAGTTTCATTTTTGCCAAACATATCAAACACCTTTGTCTTCCACAGATTTTTTAAAAGCTGATTTTATTTAAAATTTGCAAATGCTAAGCAAGAGAATTAAGAAATGTTTTTAGGCTGTTTTAATTGTAGTATAAACCACACCTTTTGTCATTTAAGTCAGCAAATACACAACAATGTAGACTCATGACAATATGAAAATACTATGGGAAAAAAGAAATGCAATTTATTGATCCTGATATTAACTCTCCAGGCTACAAGACTCCAACATTACAACCAACAATATTTTCCTGTTTATTCCAGTAGTTAAAGCAACGCTTACACATGTTTATAAATGACTGATGATTCTCTTATCTTTATACAGTTCTCTTGGAAAGAAAATTAAAATTAGCAATCTGGACTGTCTTTCCTAAGAAGAGTCTTAATTCTGTGACAACATTGCACTTACGTCCTTATTGAAATGGATTTTTAGGAATATAAAACAAATTCTGAGGACATTATTTGTTCCCTTTGGTTTATTAATTATGTTAATTATTATTGTTGTTTGAAAAATGTATTTTTGGAATGTTAACCTCTTTTCATACCTGCATACTTGAACTTGTCTTTTGTGTGGGGGCCTTAAAATTCATAACAGGAAACAAGGGCAAGTGAAAGGGTAGGGGGAGGGGAGAAATTATGACAAAAGATGTTCTGCAAATTTAAATTCTTTTTGAATGAACACATCACAAAATGTTGTTGAAACCCAGGATGTCAATTAAGAATGTTCCTAGATAATCTTGATCTGCATGCTATTTTCTTAGTTACACAGTTTTATTTTGGTATTTGCTAAAAATAAATAAAATGCTATTATAGATAATGCCCTATATTTTGACCTTTATACTACCTCTTCTCTAGAGAAGACTACTTGTCTTTAAAGAGAAAAACCTTTTTCAATAAGTAGTGATCTAATATATTACTGCTAACCTTGCTACAAAGCGAAATGCATCAATTATTATAATGTATCTTACCTCTAGCTTTTAAAGTTCCCAAAATGCTTTTGTCACCCTTTCATTTTTGTTGTTGTTGTTTTTTTTTTTTGTTGTTAGTGAAATTTTCTTTGAATATCAGGAGGCAAGTTTAATAAACCAGTCATTATAGGAAACAATACAGACTGCAAGGGAATTGACTTTATGTGCATCTTTTTTAGTACCTAGTTCTAAGTCTTAAAAGAAAAGATTTGAAGTGGTTAAGTTCAGCTAGTTTGAAAAATCAAATTTTGTTTATCATTGACTTCTGTGGATCCTTAGCCATTTTTTGGGTAAATATATGCACTACTTTGGCTTCCCTGGGTCAATGAAACATCTTTGTATGATGTTTCAAATAAATGCAAAGATACTTCTCCCTTTTTTTTTTATATTACTGCCTTTGTCTTTCATGACGATGTCACATGCTGTTTTCTTAATGTATTAAACTCATCGTTGAATGACTGAGTCAAAACAACAAAAATTGTCTCATTACTTCCTGAAATCTTTAAAACTATTGATACTATATCTGTGACTAGATTACTCAAGTTGAGTCTAGAAAGGAGAAAATAGTCATCCTGTTTTAAATGATAATCACGGTCAAACTATTGTTTGCAAATAGTGTTACAGTAGTTGTCAGACAGATAAAAATATTTTTTCTGTTGTTGACTTCTGCAGTGAGGTAGTACAATTGGCTATACAGATCTAGGTAGGTAGACAGAACTAAAACATTCAAAAATAGTAACTTATTTTTATTTCAATGAGCAGTCTCAAATAAAATGTACCCTCCTATGGCAATTATTTCTGTCTACTTGTGGATAACCCAAATGCTTCATGTAATCAAGGAAATTTATGACAAAAGTAGAAAATATTTCATCAAATAATCTTGACTAGAGGCTTCTCCACCCACTTCCCTTGAAAACCATAAAAGAGTGAATAGCAACTCTGGGGACTCCTAGTTACTTATGGAATTTCCCTTTGTTTCTTTTGAAGTATATAAATTGCAGAGACATGGTAAAAAGTGTGATCAATGATTATACAATGACTTGGGGGAATACAATGATGTTTCCTCTTTGAAAATTATGAGGAGCTAAAATAAGAATGACAGAAGAACCAAAGGTGGCTGGCCTCTAGCTTTTTAATACTTTGTAAGTGTTCTTGGTTATGTTTCGAACACTTCAATTTCTCAGCAAATAGCTATGTCTATGTTTATGTAGGGACCTTGCTTGCCCTACCTGCATGCCACTTTCACACACTTGTAACTGAAATAAGTGTGAATTCTGTATGCATAAGGGATGTATTAAAGATGCAGGATCATTGATGCTATATTGTTGCATACTATTTTTTCATATGCCTTACAATATTTTCTGGGACATTATTAAAATGAAAGCATTTTATTGACAAAATAAAACTATGTTATTACTTCTAATCTGCATTAGCAGTAGGAAAATAATGTAGCAAAATCATATATTGTACAGTACAAAAATTATAAAAGATATATATTTTGCCAATAATATGAAACTAGATTGAGAAGAAAGAAGCACATTTGTTATAGCACAAACTTACAAGAAGATCCACTATTAAATCTGGCAGTTGTATTTTGTAAAAGTATATAGGTTCTTTTATTAGTTTCATTCAATTTGTTCTACTATCTTTTTAACTTACTGCTTGAGACTTTTCCAGCAATTTACTTCATAGCCTTGCAATCTATGGATATAATTTATTTTATTCCCTTTCATAAAACCTATTATTATTTTGTAGTAATACTCACAGTGTATTTACTATCTTTATTTCTTCACCAATAAAATAACAAAAAAGTAATGGCAAGTGAACTCATGGAGCTCCTGTGAATTTTGGATATGTTTGAAATTTTATATTTTTCACAGCCGAAAGTCAGAAAGACAAATACATAGGTCCCAACAACTAAAAAGAGAAATGAAAAAAAAACTGGAAGAAGTTATTCTTTAATTATTTTGTATAAATAATATTTTTAAAAAACCACTAGCTTTGTTTGTTTTGGTTTTTATTTTGGAAGGAGGGAAAGAAACAAAACAAACTAAATGAGTTCTAAAAATAAATATGACAAATTGATTTAAAATATTTTTCCCTAACTATTCTGAGGACTGTTGACAATCCCAGAATACTGCTGCAATGTTGGGGAGTGAGGGAGGGGGAATTACTTTTGTCAAATAATTTTTTCCTTTCTTTAAATTTTAGTTATTTTATTAATTTACCCCATTTTTTAGATAGGTAAATGTGTAACATTCTACAAGGCATGCTGGGTAAAATATACTATGCAAATGTACACAGTGCTGCATGTTTTGTTCTCCCTCTGCTTAGTGGCTTTAAAGAAAAATATGTGTTGTTATTTTTGTGAACCAAAACATTTAAAAGAGAAAATGCAGACTGCATGCATATAGTATCCTAATTTCTATGGATTTGTTTTATGAATTTAAATGTGTACAAATCAACTGCATTACATTTTTTTCTTTTATATAATAAATGAAAAAAACATTGAAACCAGCATCATACTTCTCTTTTATTTTAATGATAACTGGTAACTACCTATTTTACTTTCCTGCACTTCTTATAGAAAAAAATTTAAAAGTTTTACCAAATGAACAGATTCAGTTAAATAATTATTTATTAAATATTGTTAGGTGCTGCCAGTGATTCCCCAAAGAAGTTCATTATTAGCAGTTCATTATTCACTTATGTGAATTAGAATATATTAATACATGTGTGCTCTTATTGTTTACAATACATCCCTAATGATTAATGTAGCAGTTTTAATGACATCTTAACCCCATCAGTATTACTGGGTTGACTTGTTTTATAAACTCACTATCAGCTGCCATGCTGACTTGATCATATATATGACTTTTATCTCATTGCATGAACAGGAAACTCAAAGGAAATATATACTATGTTGATTATTATCGGTACATTTAATTATAAACTGATTTATTATAGCTGTTATTCCACAATCATGACCACATTCATTCATTTGACCATCTAGGAAAGTAGACTAGACCCAACTACAAATAAGGGAAAGCAAAGCTTATTGTGACTCTTCTCTTTACTTTTTTTAAATCAAGACTTAATTTTTATTTATTTTTATTAAGGTATCTTGATTGCATAATTTAAAGGTATATAATGTTCCAACAGCAATTCCAACCAGTGTCAACTTTCCTTCATCAGTATTCCCAGGTTCTTTGATAACCCCAGCCTGCCTCCTTGACAGGCACATTTTTAATTTTCATTGTTGTAGTTTGAATCTCATGCTTTTTAGTATTGTTGGTTCTGTTGATCAGGATATACCACAGCTCTAAATCACTGATATGTGCCCACAGCCTCTGACCATCTAATCCTGTTACCTTCCATCTATCTCTCTGTATCTCCCTAGATTTCCTTTATGTCCCTCTCATTTCTATACTCTAGGGTCAAGGGTAATCTATCTCCTCTAATTTCATTCAAGTTGACTAAAAGTGAAGATGTGGTCTCAAAAGGAATGCTTTCAGATTTCACCATTAAGGACCTGTGCAAATACCAAGTCTCTCGTTACAGAGGCCTGAGTTTCTCATCCATGACTCAGCAGAAAGTTTCTAGAAATCACAAAAGCACATAGGGAAGAGTAAAAGAGCATGTACAGAAACTGTAGTTATTCCCATGTCAGCATACTTCAAGGGTGGAGAGACCCTATATCTCTTAGGCCAAGGGAATTCCCTTTCTAATCTCCCCAATATTTAATGTGCCTATGCAAAAAAAGAAAAAAAAAGTAGCACAAATTAATTTTTTGATTGTTACTGTTGTTGCTATTTTGATGTTGTTGTTTTGTTTTGTTTTGTTTTTGTGCTCTGCTTTGCTTTTATTTTGGGATGGTGGTTATTGTTTGGTTGTTGTCTTTATTGCTGGGGTGCTTTTTGGGTTTTCTTTGTTTGATTTTTTTTTTGTACAGTTGTTACGTTTTTCTTTTCTTTTTTTTGTTTTTGTTTTTGTTTTTGTTTTTTTTGGGTCACACCCGGCAGTGCTCAGGGGTTACTCCTGGTTCCATGCTCAGAAATTGCTCCTGGCAGGCACGAGGGACCATATGGGGCACCGGGATTCGAACCGATGACCTTTTGCATGAAAGGCAAATGCCTTACCTCCATGCTATCTCCGGGGCCCCTGTTGTTATGTTTTTCTTCCTTTTTCCCTTTCTTTTCTTAAATTGATATTTATAGCCTCTAGAAAGACTTTTCCCATTTTTTTGCTGGTTTGACTTTTGCCTCCCACCCTTTTTTTCTTTTCTCTTTCCTTCAAACAGAACCAATATAACTAGAACCATCTTGTTCTTCCTCACAAATTGAGAAGGAAATACTGGAGGGTACCAAGACCAAACAATCATATGAACATTGAGTGGAAATTAAAAAAATAATCAGATTTAAACACCAAATCCAAAACCAACGACAAAAAAATCGATACCCAATTTACAACAAGTTAGACACAGAGAGGACTGCTTATACTAGCAGACTGGGGGCAATGGAAGGGGATATGGAATGCATGCTGGGAACAGGGGTGGTGGGAGGACAACATTGGTGGTGGGAATACCCCTGATTCAATGTTACTATGTACCTAGAGTATTACTGTGAAAAATTTGTAATCCACTTTGGTCAAAATAAAAATTATTATAAAAATGAATTACTTTGGGGCTGGAGAGATAGCATGGAGATAAGGCTCTTGTTTGCCTTTCATGCAGAAGGTCATTGGTTCGAATCCCGGCATCCCATATGGTCCCCCAAGCCTGCCAGGAGCGATTTCTGAACATGGAGCTAGGAGTAATCCCTGAGCCCTGCCGGGTGTGACCAATAAATATATAAATAAATAAATAAAATAGTTACTTTTTTTAAATTACTTTCTTAATTTCTGTTTCATTAATTTCTGCTCTAGTTTTTGTTATTTTCTTCTTTCTTTCTACTACTTTTGTGAATCACTTGTTGTTCCTTCTTCAGTTGTTTAAGATGTATTTTTAGGTTGTTGATTTAAGCTTTATCTTCTTTCCTAATATACGCTTGTATTGTTATGAATTTTCCCCCAAGTCAGCTTTTTCTGTGTCCCAAATATTTTCATAGCTTTTTTTCTTCATTTTTATTAATTTCAAGGACTCTTTTTATCATTCCTTGATTTTTCCTTTGATTATGTTGTTAATTAGCAATTTTTAGTTCTGTTTCCTACTCTTAGAGTTTCCCCTTCTTTCTCTGGGTTAATTTCTACTTTCATGCATTGTGATCTGGGAGAGTCCTTGGTATGATTTCAGTATATGTAAATGTATGTATTTTTCATCTATTCCCTATTATGTTATTTATCCTGTAAAATGTTCTATGTACATCATGTGTATTCAGATTTTGGGGGCATGGGGATCCCTGTATGTGTGCATTACTTCCAGTTTTCTAACTCCTCATTTAAGACTTTCGTATCTTTACCAACACTTTGGTTGATACTCTAGAGGGGTAAATGGAGTGAAGTCTTCACTGATACTATGTTGCTGTCAATGTTTTTTTAGGTCTGTGAGTAGAAACTTTTTTTTTTCATTTTTTTTTTGTTTTTTTTTTTTGTTTGTTTTTGGGTCACACCCGGCAGTGCTCAGGGGTTACTCCTGGCTCCATGCTCAGAAATTGCTCCTGGCAGGCACGGGGAACCATATGGGGCACCGGGATTCGAACTGATGACCTTTTGCATGAAAGGCAAACACCTTACCTCCATGCTGTCTCCCGGGCCCCAAGAAACTTTATAAACTTTTCTAACCCTTCATGTGATACATAAATGTTGATCAAAGTCAAACCTTCTTTATCAATAAACAGTGTACCCTGGATTAATAAGTAATGTCCATCCCTGTAGTGGAAGCTACTATTTGCTATTTGGTCTGATATATGTAAAGCTGACCCTACTTTTGCTGTTCTGCTATTGAGTTATATGATCGTTTCCATTTTTTTACTCTGAGACTATATTTATACTATGGATTTAGGTTTGTTTCCCTAAATTTATTAGAAAATAAATGCATTTTGTTTCCTGATGCATCCAGCCACTCTATGCCTTTTAATGAGAAAATTTTGCTCATTGGTATTCAAAGATTATTGATAAATAGCTATGTAATGCCGTTTTTTTTTTGTTTTGTTTTGTTTTTTTTGGTTTGTGGGTCACACCCAGTGATGCTCAGGGGTTACTCCTGTGCTCAGAAATAACTCCTGGTTAGGGAGACCATATGGGATGCCGGGGATCAAACCAGGTCCATCTTCAATCAGCAGTGTGCAAAGCACAATTGCTGTGCTATCGTTCCAGCCCCTGTAATGCCATTTTTATGTGTAGGGTTATTTTGCAATTGGTCATTTGCATTTTATAGACAGCCTTTCAGTAGTTCTTGCAGAGTTGTTTTTGTTATAGAAAATGTCATCAAAAATATATCATCGGGGCTGGAGCAGTGGCACAGCAGTAAGGCGTTTGCCTTGCACGTGTCTGACCTAGGACGAACCTCAGTTTGATCCCTGGCATCCCATATGGTCCCCATATGCGATTTCTGAGTGCATAGCCAGGAGAAACTTATGAGCATCACTGGGTGTGGCCCAAAAATAAACACACACACACACACACACACACACACACACACACAAACTATGTCATCAACTCATGTATCTGTGAATACTTTTATCCCTCCCTCAAGTATAAATGACAGCTTTGCAGTATAATGTACTTAAGATTGAAAGGTTTCTGTGTGGTATTTTTTTTCAGCACTTCGAAGATGGCATTCCACTCTTTTCTTGCTTGCATGGTGCCAAATGAAAATCTGTTGTAATTCTCATTACTTCCCTTGTACTTGAAGGTTTTCTTCTCTTGAAGTTGTCTTTTAAGTAGTCTTTCACTTTCTTTGATTTTTATCATTTTGATTACTGTACTTCTTAGTATATTCTGTTTGAGTGTATTTTCTTTAGTACTCTTTGAGCCTTTTGAATCTGAGAAGCCTCCTTCCAGAGATTACAATAGTTTTGAACTACTATTTCTTCCTTTTTTGTTTTTGTTTTTGGGCCACACCCGATAATGCTCAGGGGTTCCTCCTGGCTATGCACTCAGAAATCACTCCTGGCTTGGGGGACCATATGGAACACCGGGGATCTGTCCAAGGCTAGCGCTGGCAAGGCAGACACCTTACCTCTAGCGCCACCACGCCGGCCCCTGAACTGTTATTTCTTCTACATCATTCTTTTTTTTCTGCTTTTTCTCTCCTGGTTTTCCTAAATTCAAAAATTATTCTTCTTACAAAGATTGTTATTATATTCTTTTCAATTTTTCTCTTTCATCACTTATTACCGGTGGCTCCTATTTTTCTCTTCAAATTTACTGATAAGGTTTTCTAGCATTCAGAATTATGTTACTGTGGCTTGCTATTGTATTACCATCAATATCATTTATATGAATTTTTTCATACTCTGAATAAATTCTTCTTTGAGTTGACTGAATTTCTTTCATTGATTGCCTACTTTCCATTGGCATTGCATTGTTTATTTGAGCTCTCCTCAAATAGGTTTGAGAATTTTGAGAACTTGCCTGGACTTCTGTTCCTGACAGATAATGCAGCTGAATGCCTTTGTCTTCTTATTATTAAAAGTATTTTTTAAAAAAGGCACAAAATAATCTTTTTTTATCTACTTATTTATTTATTTTTGTTTTTTTGGGATTTGTTTTGGTGTAGATATTAAAGTTGATGTCTCCAATTTTATTTTATGTTATTTTATGTTTTTCTTTTTATGCTCTGGTATGGTTCTATTTCAGGATCGAGACAATTATGTGGTGCTTGCCTTTAGTACAGTAGTCTCATTGGATATTTATTTGATATTTCTTTTTGTATTGTTGTGGTATTTTTTTTTTTTTTTTTGGTTTTTGGGCCACACCCAGCAGTGCTCCAGGGTTACTCCTTGCTGTCTGCTCAAAAATAGCTCCTGGCAGGCACGGGGGACCATATGGGACACTGGGATTCGAACCAACCACCTTTGGTCCTGGATCAGCTGCTTGCAAGGCAAACGCTGCTGTGCTATCTGTTGTGGTATTTCAATTCCTTTTTTTCCTGTCCTCTCTCAAACTGAGGTTGAGAGCCTCTAGAAGGACTACACCCATTTTCGGCTTATTTGATTTTTATCCCACTTTATTGCTTTTCTCTTCTTTAAACAAAATCACATAATTTGAAATATCTAGTTCCACCTCTCAAATAGAGGGGGAAATAAGGGAGGATACCAGGAGCAAACAGATATATGATCACTATGTAGTAAGCTAGACACAGAGTGGACCTCTTACTCTAGGGGGGTGGGGGAAACAGGATGCAGGATGGGAACAAGGGTGGAGGTAGGACAAATTTGGTGATGGTAATTCCCCTGATTCAAAGTTAATATGTACCTAAGATACTACTGTGAAAGATATGTAAGCCAATATGGTCAAAATAAAAATTATATATAATAAAAAAGTATTTTTTTATAGGTGTTGGATTTGTTGCATTCAGCTGACCCAGGACAGACTCGAGTTCTATCCCTGGCATCCAATATGGTCCCCCAAGTTAGGAGCGATTTTTAAACACATAGCCAGCAGTAACCCCTGTGCATCACTGGGTATGGCCCAAAACCCAACAATAAATAAATAAATATTTTTTATATAAGAATACAGATTGTGGGGCCCAGGAGACAGCATGGAGGTAAGGCGTTTGCCTTTCATGCAAAAGGTCATCGGTGCCCCATATGGTCCCCCGTGCCTTCCAGGAGCAATTTCTGAGCATGGAGCCAGGAGTGACCCCTGAGCACTGCCGGGTGTGACCCAAAAACCAAAAGAAAAAAAAAAAAAGAATACAGATTGTTAAGGCTAGAGAGATAGTATAAGGTTTAAGCACTTCTCTTGCCTGTGACCAATTGAGGTTTAATCTTTGACACTGTATAATATACAGTTCCCTGAGCACATAACCCTGAAGTAATACCTGAATTCAGAGACAGGCATAGACTCTGAGTATTACTTAGGATAAGTTGCAAATCCATTAAATCAATAATACATATATAAAGTGCTGCAAAGCTAGCCCTATGAAGGAGCAAAGCACCGCCTGGCATATAGTAAACGATGACCAAATAAATGGTACTTCAGTAATCAGAAGTACAAATAAAGGTCCTCTACCCAGATATTTCAACTAATAATTAATCCAGAATTTTCAACCACCTATTACAACTCAATGAGGTCACTGTCCACTTGGCTATGTGCCTAAAGTTACTGCTTATCATCAACCACTCTCCATTAATAAAATGGGATGTGAAGATGCACATTTGATTTTTCCTAGAGGTAATAGCAACTGATTTGTCTCACTGAAGAGCCATAACCTTGTGTCTGGGTTAAAATCAACTAGCAGTGAGCTTGGGTTAATTAATTTCCTTGTGTTCTAGATGTTTCTGTACAGGAAATTTTCTTTTGGTTTGGTCAATTTTCCTGTTGTGTACATAATTAGATTCTCCCAAGTGGTACTAACAGGGGCCTACAAACCTCTTCCAGTGATAGTTGTGAGGAACAAGGTTCAATGTACAATGCCCATTCTGGTGGTATAGTGCTGCTCAGGTTCAGAAGTGCTGGATGCTCCAAGTCTCAATATTTAGGGGTATTTATCGACCCTAAAAACATACCCAGTAGTACTGAGAACTGTTGGGTGATCAAACTTGGTGTCTCCTTATACTGGGCATTCATTCCAGTCCTTCAAGTTATTTTTCTCTAGTCCTTGTTTAATAAGTTGTTTATTGGTCTTGGGACATTTTAAGTTTTGCATTGTAGATGACTTGATATTATTACTTTAATTATCAATTACTTGATGCTATTTTATTACTTTAGATAACTTATATTACCTTAAGGAATGTTGACCATGTTTTAACAGGTGATTGGAGATTAGTTTGATTATTTAAAAGTTTTGTATTTAAGTACCTTTAGTTCTTCATTCTAAAGTAGGACTTATTCTTTGGTTAAATTTTTATAAGGTCTTTGGGCTGTATTGTTAATGGCTCTGTGAATTCTCTCCATATGGCTGAAGGAAGCTAAAAGGATCCTTGGTCTTTTGTGTGTTCTAAGAACTACTTGTTTTACTTTTTCTTCAGAAATATTTCTTGGTCAGCTTGATGGAATTTCTTATTGTACGCATTCAAATTAATGCAGTCAAAAATGCACTGGCTCAATCTATGCATATTTGTTAAGCTTTTAGTTGTGTTTCCCTCCTTTCAGTGCTCTGCCTCACACATTTTATTGTGATAATCTTTTGAAATCTTTCGAGACACAAAACGAAACAAAACAAAATAAACATATAGATCTTTTGAGACACAAAACGAAACGAAATAAACATATAGTCAAGAAGAGGTTAAAAATAAAATTAGTATATTGTCGATTTTTAGAAATTTCATTCAGCTTTTGCAGATGAAGAATAGGGCAAGGGTAAATGGCTTTTTTTTTCTGCGCCACACCCGGTGATGCTCAGGGGTTACTCCTGGCTCTGAGCTCAGAAATCGCTCCTGGCTTGGGGGACCATATGGAATGCTGGGTGTAACCCAGAAGCCCAAAAAAAAGTTCACATATTCAAAGAGCCTTCTACTCTGCATGTAGGAAGCCTAATTTGATTCCCATTACTTCATGAACCCTGAGCTGGGAAGGACCCAAGCAGAATAGCCCATGACCCTTGCTGTGTGTGGCCCAAAGAAATAAAAGCAAAAGCAATAACAAACAGAAACCCCACCTACACCTATTCTGAATTTCAACTAGATATCTGCAGTGGAACACTGATTAGGATGTGACTCTTGTATGCCCCAGTTCATAGCTGTTACAGGTCTATTCAGGGAGACCAAAAGTACAGAAACCAATTCTTTAATCTTGGAATTGGAGTGAGAGTTTGAAAGGACATTGAGACCACTTGTACAATGAACGAGCAATTGCATAAAATTCCTGGATTTTGCAGTTCAGCTTTAGGGATCACTAGTGTTAAACATGAAAGTAAGTTGACTGGAAGCCAGGCTGACCTGAAAAGGGGAGGGAGCTAGAAGTAGTGGAGAACCCTGGGACAGGCCTAAAGAGATGGTCTTAAGAAAAAAAAAAAAAAAAGATAGACTTCATCTGGAGTTCCAGGAGACTTGGGAAAACTGTCAAACTTCCCTCAAAGACCCAAGGCTGGGCTGAGCTGAGCTCTCCACTAGCCCCCTTGCAGAAGTACTAGCGTGATAGGTTTTAAGGGGTGAAGATTTGGACATGAGACATGAAACATGAGATGGCATGTCTATTTTGGACCAGGTGCTGAAACTTGGGGGATATGCTGTGTCTGAAGAACTGGGGATGAGCACTGAGCTCTCACACTATGGCTGTTAGAAAGAAATGTAGAGAGGCCGGAGCGGTGGCGCAAGCGATAAGGCGTCTGCCTTGTGCGCACTAGCCTAGGACGGACCGCGGTTCGATTCCCCCCGCGGCGTCCCATATGGTTCCCCCAAGCCAGGAGAGATTTCTGAGCGCATAGTCAGGAGTAACCCCTGAGCGTCACCGGGTGTGGCCCAAAAACCAAAAAGAGAGAGAGAAATATGGACACGACCACAAGCGACAGCACGCGATCTCCCGCAGCCGCATAGCCACGTCCCAGGGCACAACCGCGCGGTCCTAAGGTCTTCCCGATATGCAAATGAGCAGACCCATCCGGTGGCATTTTGTCCTAGTCCCCGCCCTCGCGCGTGCGCACTACCCTCCGGGCTAGCCCCGCCCCCGCCTTCCCGGCCCGCCCGCGTTTTCGCCGCCACCGCAGCCGCCCGTGAGGAACTGCGGGGGGAGGGGGGGAGCGGTGAGGGGAGGACGGTGGCCCGCGAGGCTCGTTGCAGACAACGCGGCGGCGATGTCCGCGAGCCAGGCGAGGGCCGCGGCGGCAGCGGCAAGGCCTCGCGCGCGGCCGGGCGATCTGGGCATCCGCCTCCATCCAGTTCCTAGGAAGCGGGTCGGCGTCCATCGGAGGAGAATCGGCAGCGGAGGCGGAGGCTCTGGCTCTGACGCGGCTCTTTCCTCCCCTTCAGCCTGAGCCGGGGGAGGAGGAGGCCCGGGGAGCCCGGGTGTCTGTCTGGAGGGTGGGGGGTGTTCTCCGACCGAGAATGGGAATTCTCTTCACCAGGATCTGGAGACTGTTCAATCATCAGGGTGAGGGCGCGGGCCCGGGGAGTACGGGTGGGGGCGAGGGCCAGAATTGGCCGGGTTACGGGGGGCGCGAAATACTTCCGGAGTGTGGGCGGCCGAGTCCCGCACCAGCTCGCCAAAGTCTGCAGCTGCGGATGGGCCCGGGGTCGACCAGCCCAGTCCCGCAAATGCACCCATTGCTCCGAGTTGGGAGGGCTAGTGAGCAAGGTTTTCTTGCCCCACATCGGACGTGCCCGAATGCAAGGCTGGGCTGAGCTCTCCACTAGCCCCCTGCAGAAGTGTTGGGGTGCTAGGTTTTAAGGGGTGAATGTTTGGAGACTCCCCCCTTTGCCCCCCAGTGCGATTGGGGCTGTTGCAGAATGCCAACAGCTGGAAAAATCGCTGTAGGCTGAACCGGTATTCTATGGGGTGAGCCTTCTCAGCACCTTGACCCTCTTTTGGGGAGACCCCACTCGCTCTCCTGGATTGCTTTCCATCTGCTTTAGTTTGTGTGGGTGAGTAAGGTTAAGTTTAAGGTCAGTTCTTAGGTTGTATTGTATGCAATAGTTTGGAGGGGCTTGGGGTACAGAAGATGAGAACTGAAAGCTTTTTCCAAACCCCACACTTGTTCACCTTAGGTAACTAGTGAGCTTCTTAGGTCCAGAAACTATTAGCACAAGGGAGTACCTACATTTTTTTTTTTTTCAGCAACTAGGCCAGTGTTTTCCCCCTGAAATGCTTCTCTGCTTTATTGAAATCTGTTACAAAATGAGTGTAGGGGACTGGAGGTAAAGGCTAGAATTTGAACAAAGTCTCCGTTGTCATCCAGAGACACTATAGTTTGTGCCATACTTTTTGTTTCCTTTTAAAAAGCCCAGTGGGATGATTCATCATTCCTGCTGTTAGTAAGTTGGTTTGCATTCTGTCTTGTCATCGGTGGTGGTGATTGTTAATTCCCAAATTTTCCCTGTGCAGACTTAGTGAATCGTGGCATGATCGCACACATGGTACAGCCACTACTACATTCAGAATACAACCACTATCCTTACTCCCTCATGATCCTCTACTTTTGTCAGAAAGAAGGTTAGGGAAAGGGAGCAGATGTGGACCTGATAACCGTGTATTGCTTACACGGTGCAGAATGAAAGAGCAATATCTTAAGATAATTTTTCTGAATATGGAATTTTTCACAAAGAGATAATGAGCTTTAACCCACACTGTCTCTGGTTAGTTGGTTTTGTTGGGCCAGCGATATGGGACCAGTCACCTTACCAATGATTTTAAGAGTTCTTAGGTAACTGGATCTTGTGGTGAGATTCTCTTGGTTATGAAAATTTATTTCATCTTTAGGTCCCCAAATTTGACATTTATATTGCTGTAAAACTGGTTGTGCTTTTGGTGGATAATATATATTCCTTATTATTACATATAAATAATATAAATAGTTACGTATTATTTTTTGTGAAACTGGTGTTTAAAGCCTGTCCTGGAATTTATTGTTTGCCTTTTGTTTTAAATTGAATTCTAATACAAGGAAATTTAGATTTTCCCACTTTTTTTTTGGATTTTTTTGTTTTGTTTTGATTTTTGGGCCTCATCCGATAGCTCTCAGAGGTTACATCTGGCTCTGCACTCAGAAATCGCTCCTGGCAGGCTGGGGGGAACATAGGGGGTGCCGGGGATGGATCCTGGTGGCCATGTGCAAGGCAAACACCCTACCCATTGTGCTATCTCTCTTGCCCACCACATCATGTTTTGAGATAATGATATAAAATTATATCCCTTGGTAACCAAAGGATAAATTAATTTACCAGTAGAAACTTTCTAGTAGTAAAAAATAAAGATGTGTGTATTGTTATTACTCAAAGTAGCTTATAATGGTGTTATTACCATTACTTCATGATCTCACTTAATAGTTTTTCCAGTTTAAGGAAAATTTTGCTTGATTATTAGAAGAATTGGTGAATAAAGTTCTAGAAATTTGGGTGTCAATATTGTGCAAATGTGAATAAATTGTCTTTTCAGTATGGTCATTGCCCAAAATATTTATCATAAATTTAATATCAGATATCTGTTACTGTTTGTGATACTATGTTGAGTTTCTGTTAGCTATGTCTTGGTTTTTTACTCATATTCCAGAGGTACAGAACATGATCCTGTATTACTTTCATATAAACTCTTGAAAGATTTGGGAATTTCAGAATTTGCCATTATGATGATACCATCAGATGTCTCTTTTTTCTCCCTGAATTTCTTTTAGAAGAGCATTTTCAGTATAAGTTTAGGTGAGTTTGAATGCACACTTTAGGCAGACCAACTAGAAAAACAGAGGCCCCATTTAGGTGATTTTTAAATTTGGTTGAGTGCAAACTTTTTTTGGATGCTTTATATACATTACTTTAAAAGTTATAGCATTCCTTTCACTTTTTTTTCTTGAAAATAGGACAAAACAGGTTTTAACCGAGTAATTTTTCTCTACCTCGTAAATGTCACAGCCAGGCAATATAAAGCAAAGAAATTTATTTGCTGGTGGTGGTTTTAAAGAGATTTGCTGTTTTATCCTCTGAATTGTGTTTTCTTTTACGTGTTTCTCAGTTATAAAACTTGACATCTTTACCTAAAGGAATGCCATTAATATCTTTTTATATGGAAGGACTTTTTTTTGGTAGCTTGTTAATTAAACAACTTGTTTTGAGCATCTATTTTTCTTGTAACGAGATAAGGTGGTGAACAAAGCTGACAACAAACCTCTTCTTTTACTGGAGCTGTGTACATTCTATTGGGAGGCTGAAAATTAGTTCCATTTACATTAAAAATACTTAACAGTTTTGGAGTTAAACATATTTAGTTCTAATTGTCTTAATTTGATAAGTTGATTTGTCTTTTACTTAGTTGATTTGCTTCTCAGTAGCCCTGTCAGTTAGGTCATATCATTATATATATATATATATATATATATATATATATATATATATATATATATATATATATATATATATGGATATATATCATTATAGTGGGCAAGGTAATTGAATACAGTAATTAAGATTAAAATGGATAAACCTGAGGTTTTTACCAAAATTACCTAGTACTAGTTCTCTTAAAAAATCAAATAAAACTCCATTCTTCGTGAGAATGATTCTTGTTGAATGAAGAACATGGGCACTGTGAAGAAATTGTGATATATCCCATTTATAGGCTTCTAGCATTATTCTGATTGATAAAACAGGAACCCAAAGTTATGAATGAGAGCCCCTAGGACCTGGTGCTGGGAAATTCACCACTGCTGCTACTGTTTCTGTTGGGTATGAGAGTTGGGAGGTGTGGGAAAAACATACGAAAGGGAGAGTAGCCAAATGGGTGGAATGAGCTATAACATTTTTAGCTTTAGAGTAACCATCATGTGCTCTGTGCTTATACTTCTTCTAGGGGTTCTTCTAAATATTTATCTTTTGCAAGCTGGTACAATATTAATTTAAGCATCAGGACAGGAGTAAAAGTTTTTGTTCCAAGAACAGTGTGCTCTCTCCTGCTAACACCTATGCTTGTTGGCTCTTCCCTTCCTTGGTGCTGCGAAGCAGCTAGAGTTTTGCACTTTTATTGATAGATTTGATTTTGTTTTGGTTTATTATATTTTATTTTATCTTATTTATTTTTAGTTTAGTAGATTTTAGAAATGAGGTGCTCCATTCAGTTACCTCCTGCTTACAGTTTTATTTCCAGTATTCCATAGAGAAAATTTGCAGCAAGATCCTCAGCTGCTCTGCCACTCTGTGAGACATGCCCAGAACTTTCTAGCAAGATCTGAATCTTTTTTTTTTTTTTTTTTTTGTGGTTTTTGAGTCACACCCGGCAGTGCTCAGGGGTTACTCCTGGCTCCATGCTCAGAAATTGCTCCTGGCAGGCACGGGGGACCATATGGGGCACCGGGATTCGAACCGATGACCTTTTGCATGAAAGGCAAACGCCTTACCTCCATGCTATCTCCCGGGCCCCAAGATCTGAATCTTAATCCTAGGGGCTTGAGGTGCAGGTCTTGTTTCGGTCTACAAGTATGTGGATTCTCCTTATATTTGTCATTCCTATTATTTTATAGCCAGTCCCTCATTAGTCTCCTATAGGAGACTATAAAAGTTCTTTTCCTAAAATTAAGCTTTGCAAATTCAAATTATTGTGTAGTGTTTTCCTAATTGGATTTTTACTTTTGCGATGGATAGTCACTGCTTTTTGTTTAGAAACCTTAGTACAGAAGAAAAACTTGCATGATCAGCGTGATAATAAAGTAGGGGGAGGGTGCTTGCCTTGTATATGGCTGGTCCTGGTTTGTTCCCTGGTCTTTCTTGTTGGTACCTACTCTCCTCCAGCATAGCCAGGAGCGATTCATGAATGCAGAGTCAGGAGTAAGCCCTGGGCACGACCAGGTATGGCTTTAAAAGCAACACTCACATCCCCAAACGCCCCAAAGAATAACCTCCCACACACATTGAAGAGAAATTTAGTTTTTAACCTAAAACTACATTATTGTTATTCTGGAAAGCATTTTCAGACTTTGTTTTTTATTTTTTATTTTTTTGGTTACTCCTGGCTCTATGCTCAGAAATCGCTCCTGGCAGGCTCAGGGGACCATATGTGATGCCAGGATTCGAACAACTGATCTTCTGCATGCAAGGCAAACACTTAACCTCCATGCTATCCCTCTGGCCCCTCAGACATTGTTTTTTATTGAGAACACTGACTTTGAAAGTTGAGGGTTTATTTTTCGTTTTGGCTTTAGGATCATCTCTAATGGTGTTCAGGACATAGTCTTTTGCCTCTGTGGTCAGGGATCATTCCTAGTGGTAGTTTGGGCATGCATATGTGGAGCCAGGAATCAAAGTAGGATTGGCAACATATAGGCAAGCTCTTTAATACCTATACTATCTCCAGTCCCCCAAATTGAAAATTTTAAGAACTAAAATAGTTTTATTAGGAAATAAGGGAGGAGAGAAAGTTCTATAAAGGAAGAGAAATGTCAGACCTCTAACTAGATTGGGTAACTAGATTGGAGTGTGCCCCCAAAAGTACAGGAGTGTGGGGTTTCAAGATGGAAAAAAGTTAAGAAGTTGCATCTTCGGGCTGGAAGAACCACGGGAATGTTTGTTTATTTATTTATTTATTGCATTTTTTCCTTTTTTCTTCTCTCTCTCTCTCTCTCTCTCTCTCTCTCTCTTTTACTCACAGATAGTTAGAGGTATATGTATTGACTTTTAGAACCTGGCAATGAAAGGAACTGCTTAGTTGTCTTGCAACACATTTCTGCAACTAAACAATAAAATGCTGATTGGGAAGCTAAAACTAAAATGATAATTCCATGTAAGCAAAATAGCAATATAGAGCTATTCTGGCTTACCTGAGTAAACTGCAAAAATGTAGTAGCGTAGATCTTCTAACAGAATAATATTAGAGGCCAGAGCAATAGTATAACAGGTAGGGTATTTGACTTGCACACAGCCAACTTAAATTCCATCCCCAGCATCCTATATGGTCACCCAAGTACCTCCATGTATAATCCAAGAACAGAACCAGAAGTAATCCCTGAATACTGGCAGGTATGGCCCAATCGGTATTGAAACATTGTATGCCTAAAGCCCAGTCATAAAGAGCTTTGAATTTCATAGTAACTAAATTTTAAAAAATGTCATGCTACAACTAGCAATATTGAAAACTGCTCTGGATTCTAAATGCAATTTTAAAAGTAGCAAAATACTTTGGAAAAAATGTTATTCTTATTAGAACATGTAATTTAAGCTCTTTAAGTTTTTTTTTTATTTGTTTTTGGTCACACCTTTTAAGTATTGCTTAGGGGTTGCTGAAGACCACTCCAGGCCACTCAGCCAGTGAGCCCAGTGGCTAGAGGATACTTCTTGTTTTGGTGTCTGTCAGTGTTCAACACATCCTGGTGGCTGGGATTAAACCTAGGCACCTTGCATGCACCCTGTCCAATGTAGACTCCCTGGCACCTAGGACCCTAGTAATTTTAAATTTAAAGCTGCCTGTTCTTTCTTCAGAGAAATTAGCAATTGATGAAATGTGTTGATTAAAAATTTTATTACTGATCTTCCAATTTTTATATAACAAGAATTACTTGTATTACAAATTCCCTTCTGTAGTAAATGAATGGTGATTGTTTGGAAACAACACCTACTGACTGAAAAGGCGACCCCCGCTTTTTTATTTTTGGTCCAAACCTGGCAGTATTCTAGGATTACTTCTGGCTCTGTGCTCACAGATCCACTCTTGGTGGGC